>WEDG01009953.1:0-84009 GCA_017591395.1 Schistocephalus solidus | reverse complement strand
ATCTTTAAGGGGTTTTGCACGTTTGGTTCACTGAGCGGTTGTCAGTATTAATTGGTGTAGAGGCTGTTTTATCAAGTCGACGAAGGGGATAAACAAATTCCAATTTGATGTCGTTTTGTGAGGTAATTCGGCACAAGAAAAATTCCCGAAAATTCCAAAGTGCAATTATGAACGTGCAGTTGCAGCTTAAATGTCAGGATCAGAACAATCGAAGTGTTAACGGTTTTCAAACTGTCGAAGCCCGAGAACAAATAAGATACGTGGTTCCTTTGCACACGATGACCTTGGCCTCATGCAGATCGAATTTCTTCAAAAAACTTATCCTTCCAGAAATAAACCTATTATCATACCGCATGTTTGCGCTTCCCATCCCAGAATACTGTTGTCCCCTATTTGATCCGATGAACAACTCTGACTATAATAAAATTAAAAATGTTCAGAGAGTTTTTACTTATAGACTTATTTCGCTTTTTGCATCAACTATCTCATAAACGGACAGATGTAATTTAGCGCACATTAAAATTTCTGTGGGCTGAAAGACTCGAAAGCCGGTCTCTGCTTCCTGTTTCGCGTAAACTCTAGTCCAAATCGCCGACAAATTAACGCTCTCACTCCAGTAGATCAACCTTATGCCACCCGTATTTCCTCCATGATCATTTCGTTACCCCTTAGCTCCACAACTAACCATTTTCATTTACCTTCAAAATTCTCATTTGAAATAATCTTCGACTCAAAATTAGGTTTTGTCTGCATTAGCGGTTTTCAAATCCCAATTACGCAAACATTTAACTTCAGAAGATATAAAGTCCTTATTGCTCGTTTCCTTCCCATATTTGCATTTTTTGGATTTTTAAAAGGGTCCTCCTGGTATTTGGGGCAGTTCCCCTGATATCACATTGAGGTCTTAATATTTTTACATTTTTATCAGCCAAGTCCATCTTTACAGCCATTTTTAGTCTTTTCAACCATCAATGGCACTGTTGGCAGCCTTAATGCACTCCTCCGTTTTCGCAACACGGACGAAGGTCACCACGGCCTCAGTTGTTGATTGTAGCCATTTCTGATGTTTTCGTCATCTTGTCGGCAGACAATGCAGTTAGTAGGGCCGCATCTCGGTGAGAATCTTGTGACTTCTTCTGTACTGTCTTCTTTTCAACCCTGTTCTCAACGATGAGCTCCTCCTGTCTCAATGCCCAGAGGGCTGTATAGAGTAGCTCTGGCTGTTATATGATCTCTGCCACGGCCAGGAGCGTTCTTAACCCGCGCATGTTGTCATCAACGTGACGGTAATATCTCAATGCACCGTACCAATCCTGTCAACTCTAGCTATTATTTTTTAGGGAAGCAGTTTTTTCCCCTATATTTTCTTTTTAAAAATTGGGGACTTGCTAAACTCTGCCCCGGATTTTACAAGGAGAAGATTTTTCCACTGCTTCTTTCCTAGTGTACCATACATCCCATAGATTGATGACTATTGTTTTAAAAAGTTCGATTCATTGTGAATCGTATGTACCTATCATACTACTAATTGCTGCCGTTTCATACGGTTGATCCCACAGAGCACCAATTAACAACTTTGTATTTATTAAAACCATAGTACTAAGTTTGTAATGGACGGCCCTCTGTGCCTTAAAAAAAATAATTTATTTATTTTAACAGCTCGGAGTTCCGGTACAGAAACATGACCGTACTCCCAAGTAAGAACGCAATGACCCCTTCGTCCAAGGGACGTGCGAGCACTTAATACAGGGATGCAAATTTGATCGCTTCTACTGCTGAGATCAAAACAGCTTGACTGCTGCTTGTTTCGGAACAACGTGAAAATTGTGACGTGTTGGATAAGGAATGCATCAGTTGCCGACCGAAGTACTTTCTGTTCAAATGAATTTTGCGATGGCGAACAGTACTTTGATTCTCAATCGATGCGGGGAGATTTAACATCTCCAAGTATGAGAACATGCTTGTTACGAGAATTTCGCTTAATCTCCATGATGAGTCTTTCTTCCGTTTCCGTCCGCTGTCCTTGCGATCGATATGCCACAAGAATACGGAGGTCTGGTTGGTTTGGGTCTTTTAATTGACAACGTAGTATTTCGCGAAACGTGCTCCCAATTGGCAAGGACCCCTCCGGAATGCACTCAGTGCCATCTTGTTCAAACATTGCGATTCCGCTTCCCCATCTTCCATTTCAGTCTTTGCAACTAAGCTGAAATCCGTCCAGCCTAACTTCTGCGCGTTTGATTTGCTCATTTAACCATTTTTCAGTTAGAGTTATGAGGACAGGTTGTAAATGGTTGACGGCCAGTTTGATTTCATCCATTTTATTGAAAGCACATTGAAAATTTTGCATATAATTGTCATTGTTTTAATCTCTCGGCCTCTATAGATCGCTTGTTGTTTCTTGCGCCTGATGATTATTGCTGGATATTTCGCAGAGTTTCCACATTATGCAAAGCGAATGAAATAATCAATAAATGAAATTTTAGGAGAGAATATAATAGACAGACAAAGTAAAAAAACAGGCAGTTAAATCTAAAGCAATAATTTAATATCTGAAAAATGATTGTTCGTATGATTTTAATAGACTGAAATTTAGACAGAAGATACAAAAACAAGTCAGCAAGACCACCGCAGTCTACTTTCGGCCTTAGTCGTGTGGCAACATTTTCGCTTATTTGTTTCTTTGATTGAACATTTTCGTTGGATCGTTCATCTGACATTGACAATTTTGCTCTCGTTTCTTATAATATGCATAAGTTTCTTTCCGATAAATAGTCGATCGTCAGGTTTTACAGTTTATATATATTATTGTTGTGTAACCAAGATGAATATGCAGGTACTTAGAAAAATTTTTGCAGTTTATCGGGTTGGGGAGGGGGGATACACAATTAGCGCCAGGGGAACAGTAGCCGCCTGGACAGCTATTAATCTTCGGACGTCTGAATTGATGCCTTTCGGCCATAGAAACTGCGGCGGCTGTATTAAGTTCTTTTGGGCGTACAGGAACGGTTTGCGTAATATGATTGCAGCCGATTCTGCCATAGCCAACAGGCGCTATCGAATGAATTTTGAATTGTTTGAGAAGACCTTGTAAATCACCCGGAAGGCCTCTTTGGCATGTACGCAATGATCTGTCTACCACATGTGAGAGAATAGAGCCGAATAGAACCGAAAAAAGAGACCATTTCATAACCCAACAGGACCTAGAGCATTTGCGTCCCGTCGGCACGCATATACCTCGATTATACGGCTTACTGAAGATCATCATAATTGGTATTACCCTTCGTACTATCCTAGATATGAGGCACGCGCCGTAGCATGTAATAAAAAAATGGCTAGCGAACAAACTTAAGTCCATACAGTATCAACTAGCCCCACATAGCTTCCGAGATACCTTTGAGCTCGTTGAAGTTGTGAAAAACCTCGACCTGAACGGCATATGAATGCTTCAACTGGATGTCTTATCTTTTTTTACAAAAATACCAGCCACAGAAGCAGTGAAATACGTCTGTGAATTTATTGCCTCCAATCAGCAGGATATAAAAATAACAGGGAATGCGCTCAAGGAATTGTTATTACGGTGTACCTTGAAGGTGCAGTTCGGTCTTGACAACAACTTGCACAGACAGACGCAATAGCTCACTCTTTGTCTCGCTTCTGGTAAGTATATTTATGGACAAGGTGGGAGCTTTACAACTTCAGCAGCAGATTAACAGTCTGAACTATTAGAAACCCTACTTGGATGATATATTCGCGGTTGCATGTAACCAAACTGACATTTCAACTCAAATGGATACCATAAATCAGGCGCACCTGTTAATCGAATTTACGCTGGGAGGAGGAAAGTACAGATCGCCACCTTTTCTGGACTTGCTTTTGAGTAGGTTTGACTGGAGTACTCGACGTTATGTCTATCGTAAAAGACGTGGCTCGGGCAATATGCCCATTTTGAGCGTTTCGTACCGCTTAACTTTGAGCGTAAGTTAGTGTGTTGTTTGACACAAAGGGTGAAAAGGATCTGTTGGGCCTATAACACTAAAGGAGAGCTTAAGGTTATAGAAAGCATTTTTTTGATAGAATGGTCATCCTGATCGATTTATTTTTAAGAAAATTACCGAATGACAACTAAAGCTCCCGGTGCAAATGGCATGCAAGAAGCACTCTTCATTGCGGTAGTATTTCAAGGGTACGCACAAAGTGAATTCTTACGATGCCGCCTAAGTCAAGATGTATCAAGCGCCTTTCCAGCAGCCGATGACCCTGTACTGTTCTCGACCGCTCCCTTCCTATACGGAGAGGGCAAGTCCAAACTGCCAGCCCAGACCACGTCCATGTACATTTGTTCTTTTACCTACCCCTTTGGCGTAGAATATATTAGTCACACGCGCCGGCGTTTTTTTCGAAAGAACAAGAGAACATCTTTCAGTATGGATAAGAAAGGGGCAAATAAAGAACATAAACAGCTCCCAGAAGTAGACACGATCGCGATCCCAGCGATCTATTTATTGGGCTCCTCCTAAGCGTATACTGCGCCTTACTTTAGTATATGTGAGCACGAGGTCCACATTTTGTTGGTGATTGCGCTACAAACCGTTGGCCTTCCGTTCATCAGCTCAATTCCCTTTTTAATCTTTTTGCCTCATTTAATGTTTCAACGGCAGCAAATTTGAGTTTCATCTTTGACGGTATCCAAAATAGGACTGTGTCCTAAAAAGAAGCAGACAGGCGAGTTCCAGGAAGCAGTCGCCAAAGAGGAGGCACGGTATCTGGAATAAGAGCTTTATTAACCTGATTTCGGATTCTCACTCGAATCCATCATGAGAGACTGAATCAGATAAGGTTACGGGATTTCCCAGGTTTTGCGGCAGTTATAGAATTTAGTTGCTAAACCACCACATGCCTATCACAATTGACAGCCCCGAGTGCATTACAGATGGTTGAAAGTGTTGGGATGATTGTCTGACCGGCCAGCTGTCGCAGCATGAAGTTGCCATGCCGTTGGTATGTGCCAGCGCGCTTGTCACGTTTTTGCCGAGTAGAAGTCCTCCCGCGGTCGTAAGGAGTCAAATTAGTGATCAAATATTTTGCAGTTGTTCAGTGTATCTGAAAATGATTTGCGTTAAACTGCTTTCTTTCTTTAATCTGCAATCATTTGTTCCAAATATTTAGGTAGATAGTGCCGGATAACTGGCCTGTAGAGCCTCTCCTTACTTCATGCGCATTTCACTCATCAATAATATTGGAACAGCTTATTATATAATATCGCTACTCACTCACTGAGGTACATTTATAAATTTTCTCTTCGTTTTATCGCTTGCGCCGAGACTGATAGCGTGTACGGTTACGTGTCATTCAAATTATTAAATTTAACTATGCTTTACGATATTCTGCCCCAGGCGGATGTCCCATGTGGACGGCGTACTTACTGTGCAGCAGTATTGTAAATTCTTAGAGATTTTGCACCAACAAGATACCCGGTTTGGGGGCGATTGTCGTGCCCGGAAGGTGGTTAGTTAAAACCCAACTAACCACGGCAAGAAATATATGTTCTGTCGTTTCAGCGACAAATTCAAATTTTTGGAGGACAACCACCTCGTAGGCTCTATAGCCCCCATCAAACCACTATTAAAATAGGTTACATAATCGCCTCTCTTTTTCACAGTGGTGTCCTATGCAGACAGGTTCCTTCGTATCAATCATTATCGGGATACCTACCCCGATGCTCTTCTACAAGATACTGCATTGTCTAATTTTCGATTTCAAACCATCGATTCGATTGCGCATTATCTTTAAAGTTGAAGCTGTTCTTACACGCAGCATTTGCATGACACAAATCCCAGAAAGGGGGTCAGGCGACAGCTTTTAAAATAGCAGGTGGCCTTATAACCATGAACTGCAGATAGGTGTGCTTGTTTGCTTTTACTTAATTCACTTTTCCTTTCCAGTGCTTTATGTCACTAGGCCTTTGTTGCAACTGTGCGCTTATTCATAAAAATTACTCATCGTAAATTGTAATAAGTTAAGACGCCTGTCTTCGAGTAAAATTGGCGATTCTGTTCTTGCGAAATTTGAGTTAACACATCATGTTTCTGGTAAATAAAAATTTCTCAGCCTGGAATCTCTTTTACGTGACCATAGCAATGTATCGGCAGTAAATTTTTGCGAGGGCTCTAGTCTGAGCTCCAGGGCACAACGGAAAATACATGTTCCTTAAGCAGATCGGTTAACCCCACACTACCATCATATTCCCGATCACAACCGACAAAACAACGAGCCCGTGGCTGAATGGTAGAGCGCTCGCCTCAAATACCAAAGGTCGCAGGTTCGAATCCCAGGTGTGCCACACTTGGGCTTGGGTATGACTGGCTGATGACAGCTAATAAGCCAGAAATGGCCATTCTGGTCTCCCTTGTCTTTGTCGGTTCCACTTTATCAACATATGTTACACGTCGCTATGTGACCGCCTGCGAGGGCTCTAGTCTGAGCTTCAGGGCACAACGGAAAATACATGTTCCTTAAGCAGATCGGTGAGCCCCACACTATCATCATATTCCCGATTACAACCGACAAAACAACGAGCCCGTGGCTCAATGGTAGAGCGTTCGCCTCAAATACCAAAGGTCGCGGGTTCGAATCCCAGGTATGCCACACTTGGGCTTGGGTATGACTGGCTGATGACAGCTAATAAGCCAGAAATGGCCATTCCGGTCTCCCTTGTCTTTGTCGGTTCCACCTTATCAACATATGCTAAACGTCGCTATGCGACCGCCTGCGAGGGCTCTAGTCTGAGCTCCAGGGCACAACGGAACATACATGTTCCTTAAGCAGATCGGTGAGCCCCACACTATCATCATATTCCCGATCACAACCGACAAAACAACGAGCCCGTGGCTCAATGGTAGAGCGTTCGCCTCAAATACCAAAGGTCGCGGGTTCGAATCCCAGGTGTGCCACACTTGGGATTGGGTATGACTGACTGATGACGGCTTATAAGCCAGAAATGGCCATTCCGGTCTCCCTTGTCTTTGTCGGTTCCACCTTATCAACATATGCTACACGTTGCTATGCGATCGCCTGCGAGGGCTCTAGTCTCAGCTCCAGGGCACAACGGAACATACATGTTCCTTAAGCAGATCGGTGAGCCCCACACTATCATCATATTCCCGATTACAACCGACAAAACAACGAGTCCGTGGCTCAATGGTAGAGCGTTCGCCTCAAATACCAAAGGTGGCGGGTTCGAATCCCAGGTGTGCCACACTTGGTATTGGGTATGACTGACTGATGACGGCTAATAAGCCAGAAATGGCCATTCCGGTCTCCCTTGTCTTTGTCGGTTCCACCTTATCAACATATGCTACACGTCGCAATGCGATCGCCTGCGAGGGCTCTAGTCTGAGCTCCAGGGCACAACGGAACATACATGTGCCTTAAGCAGATCGGTGAGCCCCACACTATCATCATATTTCCGATCACAACCGACAAAAACAACGAGCCCGTGGCTCAATGGTAGATCGTTCGCCTCAAATACCAAAGGTCGCGGGTTCGAATCCCAGGTGTGCCACACTTGGGCTTGGGTATGACTGGCTGATGACGGCTAATAAGCCAGAAATGGCCGTTCCGGTCTCACTTGTCTTTGTCGGTTCCACCTTATCAACATATGTTACACGTCGCTATGTGACCGCCTGCGAGGGCTCTAGTCTGAGTTCCAGGGCACAACGGAACATACATGTTCCTTAAGCAGATCGGTGAGCCCCACACTATCATCATATTCCCGATCACAACCGACAAAACAACGAGCCCGTGGCTCAATGGTGAAACGTTCGCCTCAAATACCAAAGGTCGCGGGTTCGAATCCCAGGTGTGCCACACTTGGGCTTGGGTATGACTGGCTGATGACAGCTAATAAGCCAGAAATGGCCATTACGGTATCCCTTGTCTTTGTCGGTTCCACCTTATCAACATATGCTACACGTCGCTATGCGACCGCCTGCGAGAGCTCTAGTCTGAGCTCCAGGGCACAACGGAACATACATGTACCTTAAGCAGATCGGTGAGCCCCACACTATCATCATATTTCCGATCACAACCGACAAAACAACGAGCCCGTGGCTCAATGGTAGAGCGTTCCACTCAAATACCAAAGGTCTCGGGTTCGAATCCCAGGTGTGCCACACTTGGGATTGGGTATGACTGGCTGATGACAGCTAATAAGCCAGAAATGGCCATTCCGGTCTCCCTTGTTTTTGTCGGTTCCACCTTATCAACATATGCTACACGTCGCTATGCGACCGCCTGCGAGAGCTCTAGTCTGAGCTCCTGGGCACAACGGAACATACATGTTCCTTAAGCAGATATGTGAGCCCCACACTATCATCATATTCCCGATCACAACCGACAAAACAACGAGCCCGTGGCTCAATGGTAGAAACGTTCGCCTCAAATACCAAAGGTCGCGGGTTCGAATCCCAGGTATGCCACACTTGGGCTTGGGTATGACTGGCTGATGACGGCTAATAAGCCAGAAATGGCCATTCCGGTCTCCCTTGTCTTTGTCGGTTCCACCTTATCAACATATGCTACACGTCGCTATGCGACCGCCTGCGAGGGCTCTAGTCTGAGCTCCAGGGCACAACGGAACATACATGTTCCTTAAGCAGATCGGTGAGCCCCACACTATCATCATATTCCCGATCACAACCGACAAAACAACGAGCCCGTGGCTCAATGGTAGAGCGTTCCACTCAAATACCAAAGGTCGCGGGTTCGAATCCCAGGTGTGCCACACTTGGGATTGGGTATGACTGACTGATGACGGCTAATAAGCCAGAAATGGCCATTCCGGTCTCCCTTGTCTTTGTCGGTTCCACCTTATCAACATATGCTACACGTTGCTATGCGATCGCCTGCGAGGGCTCTAGTCTCAGCTCCAGGGCACAACGGAACATACATGTTCCTTAAGCAGATCGGTGAGCCCCACACTATCATCATATTCCCGATCACAACCGACAAAACAACGAGTCCGTGGCTCAATGGTAGAGCGTTCGCCTCAAATACCAAAGGTGGCGGGTTCGAATCCCAGGTGTGCCACACTTGGTATTGGGTATGACTGGCTGATGACGGCTAATAAGCCAGAAATGGCCATTCCGGTCTCACTTGTCTTTGTCGGTTCCACCTTATCAACATATGCTACACGTTGCTATGCGATCGCCTGCGAGGGCTCTAGTCTGAGCTCCAGGGCACAACGGAACATACATGTTCCTTAAGCAGATCGGTGAGCCCCACACTATCATCATATTTCCGATCACAACCGACAAAACAACGAGCCCGTGGCTCAATGGTGGAGCGTTCGCCTCCAAATACCAAAGGTCGCGGGTTCGAATCCCAGGTGTGCCACACTTGGGCTTGGGTATGACTGGCTGATGACGGATAATAAGCCAGAAATGGCCATTCTGGTCTCCCTTGTCTTTGTCGGTTCCACCTTATCAACATATGTTTCACGTCGCTATGTGACCGCCTGCGAGGGCTCTAGTCTGAGTTCCAGGGCACAACGGAACATACATGTTCCTTAAGCAGATCGGTGAGCCCCACACTATCATCATATTCCCGATCACAACCGACAAAAACAAGGAGCCCGTGGCTCAATGGTGAAGCGTTCGCCTCAAATACCAAAGGTCGCGGGTTCGAATCCCAGGTGTGCCACAATTGGGCTTGGGTATGACTGGCTGATGACGGCTAATAAGCCAGAAATGGCCATTCCGGTCTCCCTTGTCTTTGTCGGTTCCACCTTATCAACATATGCTACACGTTGCTATGCGATCGCCTGCGAGGGCTCTAGTCTGAGCTCCAGGGCACAACGGAACATACATGTACCTTAAGCAGATCGGTGAGCCCCACACTATCATCATATTCCCGATCAACACCGACAAAACAACGAGCCCGTGGCTCAATGGTAGAGCGTTCGCCTCAAATACCAAAGGTCGCGGGTTCGAATCCCAGGTGTGCCACACTTGGGCTTGGGTATGACTGGCTAATGACAGCTAATAAGCCAGAAATGGCCATTCCGGTCTCCCTTGTCTTTGTCGGTTCCACCTTATCAACATATGCTACACGTCGCTATGCGACCGCCTGCGAGAGCTCTAGTCTGAGCTCCAGGGCACAACGGAACATACATGTACCTTAAGCAGATCGGTGAGCCCCACACTATCATCATATTCCCGATCACAACCGACAAAACAACGAGCCCGTGGCTCAATGGTGAGAGCGTTCCGCCTCAAATACCAAAGGTCGCGGGTTCGAATCCCAGGTGTGCCACACTTGGGATTGGGTATGACTGGCTGATGACAGCTAATAAGCCAGAAATGGCCATTCCGGTCTCCCTTGTTTTTGTCGGTTCCACCTTATCAACATATGCTACACGTCGCTATGCGACCGCCTGCGAGGGCTCTAGTCTGAGCTCCTGGGCACAACGGAACATACATGTTCCTTAAGCAGATCTGTGAGCCCCACACTATCATCATATTCCCGATCACAACCGACAAAACAACGAGCCCGTGGCTCAATGGTAGAGCGTTCGCCTCAAATACCAAAGGTCGCGGGTTCGAATCCCAGGTATGCCACACTTGGGCTTGGGTATGACTGGCTGATGACAGCTAATAAGCCAGAAATGGCCATTCCGGTCTCCCTTGTCTTTGTCGGTTCCACCTTATCAACATATGCTAAACGTCGCTATGCGACCGCCTGCGAGGGCTCTAGTCTGAGCTCAGGGCACAACGGAACATACATGTTCCTTAAGCAGATCGGTGAGCCCCACACTATCATCATATTCCCGATCACAACCGACAAAACAACGAGCCCGTGGCTCAATGGTAAAGCGTTCGCCTCAAATACCAAAGGTCGCGGGTTCGAATCCCAGGTGTGCCACACTTGGGATTGGGTATGACTGGCTGATGACGGCTAATAAGCCAGAAATGGCCATTCCGGTCTCCCTTGTCTTTGTCGGTTCCACCTTATCAACATATGCTACACGTTGCTATGCGATCGCCTGCGAGGGCTCTAGTCTGAGCTCCAGGGCACAACGGAACATACATGTTCCTTAAGCAGATCGGTGAGCCCCACACTATCATCATATTCCCGATCACAACCGACAAAACAACGAGCCCGTGGCTCAATGGTAGAGCGTTCGACTCAAATACCAAAGGTCGGCGGGTTCCGAATCCCAGGTGTGCCACACTTGGGATTGGGTATGACTGGCTGATGACGGCTAATAAGCCAGAAATGGCCATTCCGGTCTCCCTTGTCTTTGTCGGTTCCACCTTATCAACATATGCTACACGTTGCTATGCGATCGCCTGCGAGGGCTCTTGTCTCGAGCTCCAGGGCACAACGGAACATACATGTTCCTTAAGCAGATCGGTGAGCCCCACACTATCATCATATTTCCGATCACAACCGACAAAACAACGACCCCCCGGCTCAATGGTAGATCGTTCGCCTCAAATACCAAAGGTCGCGGGTTCGAATCCCAGGTGTGCCACACTTGGGCTTGGGTATGACTGGCTGATGACAGATAATAAGCCAGAAATGGCCATTCTGGTCTCCCTTGTCTTTGTCGGTTCCACCTTATCAACATATGTTACACGTCGCTATGTGACCGCCTGCGAGGGCTCTAGTCTGAGTTCCAGGGCACAACGGAACATACATGTTCCTTAAGCAGATCGTTGAGCCCCACACTATCATCATATTCCCGATTACAACCGACAAAACAACGAGCCCGTGGCTCAATGGTAGAGCGTTCGCCTCAAATACCAAAGGTCGCGGGTTCGAATCCCAGGTGTGCCACAATTGGGCTTGGGTATGACTGGCTGATGACGGCTAATAAGCCAGAAATGGCCATTCCGGTCTCACTTGTCTTTGTCGGTTCCACCTTATCAACATATGCTACACGTTGCTATGCGATCGCCTGCGAGGGCTCTAGTCTGAGCTCCAGGGCACAACGGAACATACATGTTCCTTAAGCAGATCGGTGAGCCCCACACTATCATCATATTCCCGATCAACACCGACAAAACAACGAGCCCGTGGCTCAATGGTAGAGCGTTCGCCTCAAATACCAAAGGTCGCGGGTTCGAATCCCAGGTGTGCCACACTTGGGCTTGGGTATGACTGGCTGATGACGGCTAATAAGCCAGAAATGGCCATTCTGGTCTCCCTTGTCTTTGTCGGTTCCACCTTATCAACATATGTTACACGTCGCTATGCGACCGCCTGCGAGGGCTCTAGTCTGAGCTCCAGGGCACAACGGAAAATACATGTTCCTTAAGCAGATCGGTGAGCCCCACACTATCATCATATTCCCGATCACAACCGACAAAACAACGAGCCCGTGGCTCAATGGTAGAGCGTTCCACTCAAATACCAAAGGTCTCGGGTTCGAATCCTAGGTGTGCCACACTTGGGATTGGGTATGACTGGCTGATGACCACTAATAAGCCAGAAATGGCCATTCCGGTCTCCCTTGTTTTTGTCGGTTCCACCTTATCAACATATGCTACACGTCGCTATGTGACCCCCTGCGAGGGCTCTAGTCTGAGTTCCAGAGCACAACGGAACTTGCATGTTCCTTAAGCAGATCGGTGAGCCCCACACTATCATCATATTCCCGATCACAACCGACAAAACAACGAGCCCGTGGCTCAATGGTAGAGCGTTCGCCTCAAATACCAAACGTCGCGGGTTCGAATCCCAGGTGTGCCACACTTGGCATTGGGTATGACTGGCTGATGACGGCTAATGAACGGAGCCTGGCGGATACTTGAGGAAGATATGCAACAGGCCTCACAGCCGTAACGACCTTACTCAAATTAGTAGTCATGTTTCCCTCCACTCGACTTCGAAAAAATCCATCAGCTTTCTTGCTTTCCGCATGTGCCGCATACTTAGCAACTGCGCGAATTCTTAGCGCTCTGTAGCCATTGTGTGGAGTGTTACAATTGCGATTTCCTGGCACTGAGTGAGGTAATTACGTCCCGCTTGCAGGATGCACTCTTGGCCGACTTATTTATGTCAGTTTTTGAAACGTCAGATGAACTTCCTATTAAAGGTTATTAATCAGCGAATCAGAGATTCCAAAGCCTGCAGCTTTCCCATTTAGTTTCATTCGGATTAAACCGTGCTGCGTTTACTTGGATTTTAGGAGCTTTTCAACTATATCACTATTTTTTTACGTTTCACGCAGCTCGCACGGCCATCGAGCACATAAGCCTATCTAATTCGTCTTCTCATATTGTCAGCTTCGACACTTTAACGGGCGGAACTCTAACAAAATGGGCGAGTTACCTGATTCTGAGGAAAGTGAGTTTGCCATTGTTACGAAACCCACGAGGAAACGGAAGGTATGTAAACTGCTATTCACACTTTCTGCTGATCTGTAGCCGGTGAAAAGGAAATCTGTCCCACTTGTTACACCCGAAACAGTTGAGATACTTCCAGCATGGACTGATGATGGTGACGATGAAACGGACCTGGGTAAAGATATGAACAGGTAAGCCCCTTCAGCCATCCCATTTGCAGCTGTCCGGCCGCACTTGATATAAAGACTCGTCTTGAAAAGAGGAAGAAAAATCGATGGAGTCGTCTGGAGGTGGACGTTGAAACTATCTACTCAGTCCTTAAAACAGACGAAAAGTTGCTGGATAGTTCTGCAGTCGCCATGCGTCGTCTGTGTGATGCCAACAGGGAAAGATTGTCCAGCGGCCAACTGAGGGCCGTCGAATTTAACCCTCGTTATCAAATTTTTATGACCGCGAGCTCGGATACGACGTTGGCCTTTTTCAAAGTGAGCTCTAATATTTTGCCTTCAGCTATTTTTTGCAATGCAAAAGATTTCTTTTCGCTTCTGGAAAATCAAAGGCCAGGCCTTTCTTGTGGTGAATCTGCAATCGCCGGTATTTTGAGCGATGCCTTCTCACATTGAGTGTTACGTGCACCCCATCGCGGCATTCCAAGCCTTGGGGATCCTGGTTAAGGTTCTTTGTTGTGACACATCCCAAAAATATGGCTTTTAAAGACCTGTAACCCACGATGTCTCCATCAACCTAATTGACGAATGCACAAGCAGTATTAGCGAATGCCCATAATACTAGCTGTTCTGCTTCTGCTGGCAGGGCTCGAGATTGAGCCCCAAGGTAGAACGGACGAGTGAGTTCCATAACCGGTTGGTGAGTGCCCGTCTATCAAAATTTAACTCGCTTCATTGAAGAAATTGAATTCGCATTTTTACCGTATTTTAAAATTGATTGAAAATTTTATCACTCGTACCGTAGATGTGCTATCTCATGAAATGTTATCCCAACTTTTGAAGTGTTTTCAATTTAAAAAAGATCACTAATGTAGGCTTATAATAGTACTTACCGGGCAGCTTAGTCACATGCTGTTTCAGCCACATCAGGATACAAATGTTTGAACGAACATCTCTCTGCCCGCTTACAAAAACTGCACTCTGTAAAAATTACAACTTAAGTTAGGCGCTTTTTCCCATATATTTTCGATGCCCTTAAAAATTCAAATAATTTTAGAGGAAACGCGCGCAAAATATTCATTCTTGAACTTATCTGGTAGTAATTTATGTCTTCCTGAAAATTTAATGATTGAAGAAAGAAAATTTTTCCGTTTTAAAAACCCTTTAATTGGGCGATTTTTTAAGGCCCCGAAACTTCCATTCATAAGCATCGTATCTGTCCATTGCTGCTTATAAAGTACGCCAGGTGGTCCACGTCCACTGAGCTCTATATGTAGCATCTTCCGAATATGACTTTCCTTAGAATGTCGTTTGGAAACCCTGAATGCATGTGCAACGGCAGGTTGCATTCAAAATAATCGGGAAGAATACTCTTTCTTCAAGTATGCAATTTGAAGAAGGTATAATTAACTACCAAAAGAGTACAAGAAAGAATATTCTTGTGCGTGTTTTTCTGTAGAATACATTTGAACTAACAAGAGCATCGAAAATAACCGGAAAAATTAAAACTATTTGAGCAGTCATTATTTAATTGTGTAGTTTATACAGATGGCTAGAAATAAGCTCGTTCAAAAGCCGGCATCCTGACGTATCTACACGATAATTAATATTCCAACCCTACTTAATCTTTTCCATTCGAAAATGCATTTTCGAATTCGGGCATTGTTTCACGAGATACCAAATCTACTGTAAACAGTACCTGTTTCCAGGTTGGCATTTTTAAAGGTGTATCAGTGAAAAAGCGTAAATTTACTATATAACCGCTCTGGACTTTGCTTTACCGTATCATACGAGGAAGAGGGAAATTTCTTGATCGCCGTGACGATGATTCTATTCGTTCTGTATTTACTTCGTGCAAAAGTCTATCACCAGAAGTCAGGAATGTGAAAACAACTAGGCCATACTTACTATCAATTTTTACGAGCCAGCGAGGGTATACGTTATCAGAACATGAACTCACAATACTTAACGTGGAGTTTCAACGAGCCCTCGTCAGAGCCCCAGGCCCATATTGTCTCCCTGACTGTCTTGCTGACAGTCTGGGTGCGCCTCCTCCTTGGAATTTGGCTAATATTGGCCTACCGAAACGACAAAATTAACTGGTGTTGGACTTACTCCGAGGTGCTGCGTCACTTTATAATCGTTTTTTTCTGTCATCTGCTCTTCAGTGAATAACAATTTTGTTCGGTCACATTTAAATATATTCTCGTTTTCGATTTTCTAAAACCGTTAAGTGAGCAGTTCGCTGTCGATCTCCGTCTGAAAATTCCCATTGACTTTTGAGATTCGCCTTCTCTTTACGCCAGTTAGCGAACCTGTGTGCTTTTCCCACAGTAATTTTACACCGATCTCTATTCGATCACATAAACTGAGTGTAGGCTTGCAGACATTTGTGCTTTTGAAAACCGTTAAAGGTTGTTTTGCGGATGAACCATAGTATTCTTTTGATGAAAAAACAAGTTATGGTTATTAACTTACATTAATAAAGTAAAAGTTAACGTCACTCTATTGTAACTTGTTTTTTTTTTAGTTTGAAGGATCTGAAAGCTCGTTGATGCGGGACATCGTTTTTCAACGGTTTCCAATTATTTCCGCGAAATTCACAACGTCTGGCGACAGGGCTATTCTTACTGGTAACAAACACTATTTTAAGGTAAATGTCGGTTAAAAGTAACATTTTTATCTACAGGATGTCCATCGATTTTATTTGATAAAATAACGCTATTGAGTAAACGTCAGTAGAAAATATATCTAATGTAAAATTGTTTTGCCTCGGAAAAGAAAAGCTTCGCGTCCAGCAAGAGCGTCTTTTCGTTAGTCAGTCTAGCTTGATGTGTATCTTTTGTTTTTGTTTTGTTTTTTTTCTGACAACTGTTAGAACACAGTTAAGTCCCCATAAGTCTCCAACAACCTGCTAAGTTCAGTCGTACCCTTCGGAAATAAATCCCATGCCACGTTGATTTTGCATGCTGGAACGCGATGTATGCCAAATACTTAGGTGTCGTGAATAGAGCACTTCGGTATTGGCAGCCTGGGCCTTAGCGACTTTTCTTTCAATTAGGAATATGCTTGAGGCATACCTCCTTCTGAGACGTTTAATTAAGCTTGCCTATCTTTTAAAAAATGAACTTTTTATTTCTTTTGTACAAAGCAGATTGCTTTTCCCCTTACGTGACTTTTTAAGTAAGTGGTTCAAAACCTCCTATTGGTAATGAAAGCATTGAGGTTTGTACAATTCATGATATCCAGTTTGAATGCAAATCTTTATTATACTTGCACATGACACGTTTGCAATCCTGACTAGTTTAACCAATTGCCAGTGTTCCAAACGATGTCTCCCCACGCGCGGGGAGATGTGATAGCGGATCTTGTTAGGCTCGAATTCTACTTCTGAGGGCAGTACGTTTTTCACGCCTTGCTTATTTCTATTCTGTGGATTTGACAAGAGCGCACCCTACCGAAAATAACGGGACTCGAACTGCTATCCCGTCTTTTTTCCCATTTAAACTGTCTGCTAATGAGTGTTTGGTAAAGAGATTTCCCACCTTGCTCATTCCAGCTCTTTGCCTTGGCTGAACTGTCGGAAATCTTGTACCCATTGCCATTCGGTGCGGAGTTTGAAAATAAACTGGCTGGGTTTTAGAACTTGGAGGTTTTCGTTTGGTTACTTACAGTTTTCTCCAGCTGACCTCATTATTCTGTGAAATTGATAGACGGACTCGTCACTACGGGGTATAGCTCAGAGCCTTCGATCAGTTCACCTAAGGGTTCTTGCGATCATCCAGTCATTGCGGCGCAGGAGACTTCCACTCGTTGCTTCGCGCACTGCGGTTTTATACGAAACCCATATGCGTTCGGTCTAGACTTGAAGGCGAGACGTAATTTTCGTTATTGGAGTTCCAGCTCTGTTAGTCTGTTTTGAAATTTTGGTATCGGGACGTCTTGCCCGCAACGTTTTTGGCCTCGTTTAAGAAGCAAATCCTCAATTGTATGCGGAAAACAACAAAATCTAACTAACAGGCCTTGCCGGTTTCAGCACCCTATCTCATCTATGTAGTTACAGAAATTCAAACTGACTAACACACAACCAGTCTGGTTGGTTTCAGTTTCATAGTTGAAGGAAGGGCTCAGCAGACGTTTGCGGCCAGGCCGAAAATACGTGACTGGCATCCGCTATAAGTAGTTGTTGCGTCAATCGTTGCGCTTGGATACTCACCGCGTCGTCTGTATCAGAGACATAGGACGAGGCGCTGTGAAGTAGGAGAAGGAGGAGGAGAAAAGGTTAATTCAATCCAGAGAATCAGCGTGTTTTAGCCTCACTGCTGCTGTTGGTCGGCGGCTGATTATCTTCCCTGCGGACCGTTCTAACATTAACGCCCCTGACGGCGAAAACCTCGATAAGGGGGGCCCTACTTGGCAGCTGGTTTGTCCACATACAGGCAGCGTATAATGAACCGAATTCCAGCGACAATTCGCCGTAAATTAAGTGTCGGCCCTCTTTCCTTCCCCATGCACCACTCAACTTACCGAGCTTGTTTACTAGGTGGCCCCACGTAACCGTTGTCTATGGAGCCATTGCATGACCAAGTTTTTGAACGATGGAGCAACTGGCCTGTGTGGTCTAGTGCTTGCGAGGACCGCCGGCGTCGAGAGTGGCACTTTCCTATCGACCAAAGACAACAACAGTGACGACGACGACGACAATAACGTCAGAAAAAAGCCGTAACAAAAACATAGACATAGCCAGCAATCACTCATGGGTGCGCCCGGCGTTCAGCAACTCTAATAACACCTGACCGGCCGGCTTGTGCTTTATTTAAGACCAGTTTGCTTTGTTTACTTTCCATGCAGTTCACCAACAACAAAGTTCTCCCTATGTTTGTATTCCTTAGTCAGTCTCCATTTCGTTGGACCATTTTTGAATGTGCCAAGATGAATCAGCAGTCGGAACTGCTCGGGACTGCGTTTAATTAATCATACCAAACTGGCCGCAAGAAGGTGGTGACCTTTTGAAAATAGCTTGACAAGACGGACATTGGACCCATTTATAGCACTAACCACCACACTGGGCGTTCGCTTGCTTGCTTCGAGTTCTCGCTGCGGACATGGTGCACATACGGTTGCCAAATGCACTTGCACTGACCATCAACTCGGTTAGACGCCTTCAATTCTTACCCTATTTCTTGCCCTGGGCTGTTCTTTTGGTGGTCATTCATCCGTACCCTTAGGCCTAACCTTGTTCCTCGGTTGGGCAACACCAGTGCGTGGTTTACCCTGCGCGATAAGTGTCATTCCCACCTCCCGGGTGAAAACGTGGCCGAACATCGCCCCCAACCTTTGCAAACCCTGTTCATAGTCTGCCATATCTGAACGAGCTATCTTTATCCGCAGCAAACTTGACTGCCGGTGGTTGCGCAAATAGGAGCAGGCACAAAGAGTCACACATATAGAGCGCACGCAAAGGGACGCCAGTAACTCCTGTGGTAATGGTTTTTCGTTTCCACCTATCTGATGGTTCATTCTTGGGGAGTAGGCAAAACCGGTGGGAAGATTTGTTGGCATTACTAGACACAGCCGCCACATCGTTCACCCGCCCCTTCCTTGCTCTGTTGCAAAGCTTCGGCCTCATCCTATCAGTAGAGTCCGCTTCTTGTTCAGCCCAAATCAACTCTGCTCTCGCTCCCCTCTCGCGTCTTACACTTCTGGGGAAAAAAATTGGCGGTAGGCGTTCTCCCACACGAAAACCTATTACCTGCGCATGAGAAAGGAATACTAGTCTTAAAGCCAGAGTATAAGCTGCGTGCTTGTGGTCTTCCTCCGTAGTCTGAACACAGAGTGGTTAAGCGTCATCTATAAAGGTACTTCTTGTGGATTTTATCATTCCTTCTCGGTCCTTTCTGAACCGGCGACATTTTGCCTTTATGGCCTTTTACGCAGGAGTTTTGGGTAACGGTAGGGTATCTACAGCATCAAGAAAAACAAATCCCAGGCTCGTGTAATACGGGACCAGGGGTAGTGTCGCCCAAGCATATCCGGTGCACCGCCATATAGAAAAGCGATCATAAAGAAAAGTTTAACGAAGCTTTGTCAATTTTTTGTATGCATAAAGCCACTTGCAGACAACTGCCAATTATGCTTTATGCACCTTAAACTGGAACGGAAACTGACTGAGGTGGATGTCCAAAATGCCATACATGATGTAAACCGGATTGAGAACCCGTCTGACTGAGGGTATGTTCGACACTTATTCGCCGTTAACTAAAGAATATCGATTGGAGGTGCAATGGGATGAGTTTAAGCAAGCCGGTATGTCCAGTTGCAATACCACCGAAGCCGATTAAAGAACTAAAAACTCCATGCTATATTTTTCACACATCTGATATTACCCGCCGTTATGTCTCACCCGTAAAACCCCTATTATCACCGGTCCCGTATTTCACGAGCCGTGGGTTTCTGGTTACTTTTATGCTGTACATACTCTAACGTTACCGAGTTTTGTCCTAAGATCGGATAGTTTTAGGTCCTAGATCTGGGATGTCAATCGGCCGATAAACGCGCGAAGGCCTCATGTTCGGCGACGTCCTGTTACTTTGCGGCCGGGCTCGTCGCCTATTTCTTGTCAGAGCGAGCGATGAAAGTTGGAGTCAGACCTGCCGTCGCCAAACCGGCTTGAAATAGACTGTCTGGACTGGTGTCTGGACAACTTTCTCAAATAGTAATCACACACATCGAGCTGACCGAAGTCGTGCAGACTAGTTAAAGCAGAGTCGTTTATATCTTCCTTTTCCTTTCCCTCCTGGCAGGACACAGGAACAGGAGCCACCCGTAATACAGGTGACTGTGCTAAATTAGGCTAACGAGTAGGGCAGTAGAATTTGGCACGGAATTTGGCACGAGGTCACCTGTATTGTGCGGGGGAGGGCGAGCGTTCCTAGTCCCTTGTCCTGTCCCGTCTCATATAACTGATTCTGACCCCAACACCCCTTCTAACTAGCCAATGAGCAGTCAACTCTTGGGGCTAGATGCCCGTAAGTTATCTGTCCATGTCGGAACGCGAGGTCAGAAAGCCTGACCGTAATACAGCAGGTGACCGAAGTTATGACACATCCGCAACCTAACGAAGATATCCTAATTACTTGAAAATCCACCCAAATACATCGAAGAGAACACCCTCGATTAAAAATGAACGACTTTAAGTTAAACGAAACCACAGGGGAAGTGTTGTAACTTATTACATTGGTTTGAAATATTGATTTTTTAAGGGAAGACAGGGATGCCGAAAACGCGGAAATTCGTGTTAGGTGAGTAAACCTTATTTTAAGGAGTACATTATACACGTCCAGGCGAACAAGTGAGTAGCGAAAAACAAAACGGCAATTTAAAAAAAATCTTATTCGTAAAGCCTCGGACCACGAATATCCTTCAAGAATTAGTGCAATATTCAGTATGATGGCCAGTCAACCGCTTGGGGTTTACTGACGTTTTTCAATTACCTTACGAAAATATTACGTAATCCGTTTCGTTTTTCATTGTTTGCCATAGGGATGACTGCGGCAAAGAGGGTTTTTTGCTTGCTTTGATGATGAGACACGTCACAGAAGTAAAATTTCTAATGAGATCACGGTGACTAAGAAATTCGAATATAGTTTGCAATTGCAACCGCAGGCACGCAACTTTCTGTGTGGCGGTGCAACTCGTCGCATCTCCAGGCCCCCTCTAGGCCTCATGGGATAATTTACGGTGTCTTCAGTCCATTGGCCGGACATATGCTTTCTGCAGTTCGCGGTTATAAAAACTTCCAAAATAAGGTACTTTTTTGGAAACTTGTCTATGTGAGCTCGGATTTTTTTTCTTCCTACAGTTGACGGTTTGATTCGCGTTTGTACACTCATCTGCATGTGAACCCATATCGTTGAAGTAGAGGAACCTGCACAACTTAGGCATACAGTGAATGTGCTCCTGATCAAAGGATAAAACGTATAAAAAGTGACTTGCTAGGGTTCTTCATTCATGCATGCCCGCATTTTTCACGTCTGTCCATGACAAAGGGGATGAGGAGATTAGAACGGTTTGCCCGTTCATGCAATTTTAGTGATCAATGTTGCGAACGCTTCTGCCGCAAGCGAACTCATTCAATTTTCCCATTTCGGAATCGTATTTATTATTCTTTCCTGAATCTAGACCTAATTCAGCGAATTTAAGCACCTCCATACGATGACCATATGAATAATACGATAATTCTTAAACGATCAGTTCGATATCCTTTTCTATTTTCATGTACGTATTAATTTAAAATAAACTACACGAAAGCATCCTGTCACTATAAAAGAAGGGGTGAAATTTAGCGAGAGGAGTTCGTCATGTGCTCAAAAGTTTAAATGGACATTTGAGATGGGTTCGTTCGTGACTGCTTGTGACATAATTGTTGGTCATGATAATATGGCGCTCAACGATCAAGTTACAGGACATGCTCGTCCCGTTGTGCCTTGGGGCTCAATTTAGAACCCTCGCAGGCAGTCGCCTAGCGAGCAGTAACACATACGTTTGATGAAATATTAACAAAGACAAGAGAGACGGGACTGGCTGATGACGGCTTATAGGCCAGAAATGGGCATTGCAGCCCCTCATCATACGTTTATGTTACTGGTCGCTATGTGACTGCTTGCGAGGGTTCTCGATTGAGCCCCAAGGCACAACTGGACGAGCATGTTGTGTAACTGGATCGGTGAGTGCCATTTTATCATGACAAAAAATTATATCAAAAGCAGTCGCGAAAGCACCCACCACAAATGTCAAATTAAATTTTGTTCAACAATGGTAAACATTTACCCTTTTAGGTTAACGCCCTCTACCAGAGAAGTAAGCAGAAATACGCAGGTGTGGTCTCCCACAGTAATTAGCATTGGGAAGCGTGTGCATACAAAAAGGTTGATGTTGGTCTGAAACGTACACTGTTTTCTTAGTAAAGTAAAGTGAAATGAAGTCCAGCAAAGTGAAAAAGGGCCTCTGCGCAACCCACTAAACTGACAAGTAAAGCGACGTGCGTCCGATGTTCCGCGTACGGACTATATGGATCTCGGTCATCAGGTTTTACTTTGCTAATAGAAGCGAAGAGGTGAGTTCTAGGGAGAAGTCACGACGAAAAAGACGATCGTCAGAACAAGTATTTCACTAGTGAAAATTCTTATCAGAGGCAACAAGCGTTTGAGCCTCTAACTGCTCGATGCAGGGTTTTTCGGCCCTCGACCAATCAACAAGCGCAATGACCTCCCCGCTCCATATTTACTACTGAGACTTTGCCTGGGCAAAGCAGTCGGCCACGCGGAGAGCGTGTGGATTCCACTGTTCCTGGTGCCAGTGTCGGCGAGCCAAATTACCCAAAAGTTCACGTGAATGACAAAACCCGACCGTTTCCAACTTGATTGCGGGCAGTCATCGCACCACATGCAACCACGTGCGATGAGCATGGGATCACGTCTTTTCACAGACACGCAGGAACACAGCATTAGCATGAAGATTGCATACTGTAACAGTTAGCTGGTAATGGTCAACGGGCAGATATCTGCGATGCATTCAGGAACTGCCAATTGTGACAAACATGTAGTAGCCTAGCAACAACGTCCTATAACTACTGCAACACCTGTGTAATCCACTATACTCATCTGAATCACTCTGATGATGGATTCAAGTGTGATTCCGACCCACCCAGCTAATAAAGCTCTTGTTCCAGCGATCATGTCGCTTTCTTTGACGTTTGCATTTGTTTGGTTACCTGCTGCCTCCGACGTTTGAGGCGTCCGATCCATTTTCTTCATCTTGTCGATGTATAGCCTCAGTCCTGTCTGAGACGGCTCACGTTCATTGTGTCCTTGATAGGTGCAACCCATAAGTCTGATTTAGTTGTGCTTTCCATTTCGAACTTGAGGCCTTTCTCTTCACAACTTATTTCGGTTCAGAAGAAGTAGATGCGATCGCTCGGACAATAGCTTTATTGGCCTGACGTTTCGGATTCCAATTTTTACCCATCATCAGAGACAGTATCAGATACGGTTCGTTGTTTACCCGCCATGGCTGTGTTCCTAGGTGACGTTTGGGCCTCAAGCGCGATTTCGGTATGGATTACTTATATGTCCCCCCAAACCAGACACGGGAATAATAATGTCTTGTCTAATTAATAAAAGTGGCCCTGCGTCTACTCCCAGGAGGCATAAATATTACCATGTCTTAACCGTAACACTAACCCTAACGCAAACCTAAACCCTGGTCCTAATTTTATGCCGAACCCTACCCTAAACCTATAGATAACACCAACCTTAACCCAAACCTTAACCGCTGCCTTGAACAAAGCCCTAAACCTAATCTGAGCCTTAATCCTTACTCTTATTTACCAGGAATCTGGCCCAATGACACCTGTATTGTGTGCGGTTCCCGTTCTGATTTCCTGTTTAGGGGACCATTTAAGTACTTGTACTTGTTAAGGCTGCGATCATGCCTGATCTAGCCGGCCTCCCAATTTAAGTAATCAGTATCAGTATATTTGAGGGAGTCACCTTTGAATTCACTATTTGTACATGCGAGTTGTGGTATCAAAAAAATAGTATCTCGATATGTTGGCGAGGCCAACATAGTGGAACATAGTTGAAAAAGAGCAGACAGTGAAAAAAAACTCTCGGTGATATTTAGGAGAAAAAAACTGTCGCCCTTGGGGGGGGGGGGGTCCAACGGGAGGCTTTTCGGAGGTCACATGAATCAGCCAGATTCTCCCTTGCTGATTGCAGAGTCTGTTGAGGGATTTCAAAGGCGGAAATATAGATCCAGATCATCCTCGGTCCATTGCGGTTCGAACCAAGGGAGAACGTTCATACACCTCATGGACGACGGTCGCCAGGTCCAGCTGATGCGAACACTCACGGTGTCACCAAGGTGTGCAAATAAGTTAAGCAGCGAAGACCTCGAGGACCCCTTACCGGCATTTATTTACGCTGCGTCCCAATACGTGTTTTTTTCCGGCGGTGGATCTGGTGACCTCGATGCACTGCTATCCTGGGCCAAAACCGGACCGCCTCATCATAGCCGACTGTCACTAGCCGGCGCTGCAGTTGAAAACTTTGTTTTCGCTGCTGGCAAAGGCGGGGGGGGGAGGGCGAGAGGACGACGCATACTTTAAGCCAAATGAAATTATTTTTCCTCTTGCTTTTTGGATGCAGCTCTGAACTGATATGATAAGTGACGCAGCATCTACTCAAAAGCTTCACCTGATGTTGCAACAAATACGAACCCCGTCATCTGAGTCTAAGCCTCTACGTTTCACTTGAAATGCTTCCCAGACAACACTGCTCGGGAACCTCCGGATTCACGCATCTTTCCCGAACTCAGCTAATCATTCGCTATCCTCACTTTGACCACCGTGAACGATGACGTCCACCATGTGCTCCGCGGAGTGGACGTAGGACGCGGGGGCTTGCGCGCAAATTACTTTATAGTGGGACAGACCTGCGCAGCACCTACCGCACTACCTCTTACCCTCACCGACCTGGTTCCGATAGTGAGGCAGTGTCGAGACGACCGGAGACGGGCTGGGGTGCAGTGTTCGAAAAAACTTAACAGCTCGCTTACGGGTGCCATACACCACCTGATCACTACAATACGTATCAGGCTTTCCCGATGGCGGCTGGGACCCCATTCCTGTGGAACTGCCATGAAGGCCACGTTAAGAGGGAGCCATTGCAGCCTGACCTTCATGCATGAGATGAACCGATTTATGCGGTCAGTTAGCAACCGTAAAAACCTCAACTTTTACCACCGTAGATGAAACTGTTTACTTTTGCGTCCGATATATTCGAATCATTGTAGTTTGCGAAGTACTGCCTTTCGAGTAACCTCGACTGTCATCGACTTAATGCGACAGGCGTTTCAAGTGTCTACGATGCTAGGTAGGCCACAACTCACTGAATTTGGACAGCCCAGGCGCTGCTTATAGGCTGCTATCCGTTGTCAGACATCAGCACCAGCTTATCTCACCTCCGGCTTTCGCTACATGACACAACCCGTCGACGTACCAGGCAATGGATCTGCGGGTCCTTCGCCTTTCCCAATTCGTAAGTCAAGACCCCAGACCCTGTTTTCTAGTATTCTATGGCACGCTAAGTGGCTGAATGAGTGGCTATTTGAACATACCGTTCTATTATCTCAATCGGCAGCTACCGAGCTACCTTTTAAGCCATAGTCTTCTAACCTGGGAGACTATCCTTCTCACCACTGTGGAATTGTGAGCTGCAAGTAATGCAGTTAAACTTGCTCTTAATTCCGCGGAGATTACGGTTAGGGTTAAGTTTAGGGTTAGGATAAAGATTTCGGTTAGCATTTCTTAGGTTTAGGAGTAGGGCTTATAGTATGTGGGCGGGGTGGGTTTAATATGCAATAATCCCTACCGTATTTATTTGGGCGTTGGTCGTTTAACATATTCTTCCGGGTAGGGTTGGAGGTGGGGATAAAGTTAAGATTACGTTTAGAGAGAGATAGAGAGAGCTACGCTTTATTTTGAAAGTAAAATTCCAAAAATTTCAGCAAAAAGGTCCTCCATTCACCGTGAAGAAATCGTCCTTGAATGCGTCTCAAAATATCGATCAATTTTGACTTCCTTCAAAATGGTGCCAGGGTCGTGTGCTGATGACCTCATTTTTGTTGTTCAAATAAACAAATGGGGTGAAAACTATATAAGACGATTCACATGCGAATGGAGAGCAGAAAAGATGGTGGCTCAATTTCAAAAGCTCGCCTGTTAAGGTTTTGCTTGGAGTTAAGGTGAGGGTTAGGGAACTGCGTGGTAAGGTTCCACCTGCATAATCCATATTACCACTAATTCCCGTAAAACACATTCCACGGGTTATCTGTTGCTGACCCCGCTATATACCGTACACTTGCCGGGTTAGGAAAAAAGAATATGTGCTCTTCCTCTGATTTGGCGCAAGGCCACCTGTATTACTGGTGGTGGTAGAGGTAGGGGGAAGGGAAGGGTTGCCAATTCCTTGTCTTACCACAGAATTTTCGCGTGATATCCTTCAATCGTGGTGAGTCTCACTCCCACGTAACAAGTCGCTCCCCCCTGCCTCCCACTTCACATCTTGCCCACAAAAACAACGGATTTGGTCGTGAACTGCGGCCTCAAATTAAGGTCCGCTGTAGAAATCTGCTGCGATGTTAGGTCATTCTACCCGCTGCGCAAACCAGCAGCAGATGCTTCTTGTGTGACCTTGATCATTCATTGCCGCTGTTTTTATGAAAGTGCTTAAAGGCACCGTGCCCATCTTGCGTGCCTTCATATTATGCGGCATCTAACTTCTGTCCACTTGACCTCAGAGGTGCGCATTAACTCTGCTGTTAGGTAACTCGCCCAGTTACGAAACCATAGGAACACCATTATAGCTGGCGCCATCTGATGATGAGCCTGGTATCCACCCGAGCAGCCTCGAACCCCTTCATTTTTCTGTACGAAACGATCAGTGTTAACAGAATTCGACTCACTGAATTGTTAGTTGACCCAAAAACGTATTAGTTCTGCCACCAGATTTATGTTGACGGTTAATTCTTACTTAACTTCGTTTCACGCTCGTTTATCCCCATCATTTTTTTTTCGCCGAGAAGTGGGATTAAATCTTAAAGGTTCAATACAGAACTTGTTTTTCTTACCAACCTAGTCCTAATAACGACACCCCTGCTGACATTTCACTGTCTAGTGGGCAGACAACCAGGTTATCCACCATTTTCATACCAGATGGACATTTTATTTCATCCCCTGCCATAGCCTGCCACCTTTTAGTGCCATAAAAATGCTTACTGGCCTATACCGGTATATAAGGTGTTTTATCTTGTTTTTTTTGTTTATCTGCACAGGTATATGACCTTGCAACCGGCGTGGAGACGCGTCCTGCCGCCCTGATCGGCACCACGAAGGATGAGGTCCTTCGCCAGTGTCTAATCTCTCCGAAGGATCACTTAGCTGCCTTTGCCGGCCGAGAGGGCTGCGTGTACCTAGTTGATCTTCGAGTGAGTTTGATCGGCTCTGCGTGAAACAGCCATTTATTGTGACAAAAAATGCCAGGCTGAATGACGGCCCGAACCCCTTTTTCGTCGGCTTGGAGTTTTTGGACGAAGTCATCTAGCCCAAATGACCACCCAAGTCTCACCACACGCTTTAATGTGGTGCTGCAAAGGCCACGCTAAGAGCGAACCCTTGTGATCCGACCCTTGTTTCAAAGGAAAAACAAGCTATCCTGTCAGCTGCCTGCCGTCCAGTCCGTGACTTTACTCGCAGTGATCGAACTAGGTGCTTTAGCTTTTTTCTAACTAGGAATGTGGAAAAAGGATGTCTTAGGGTCAGCCTCAATCTTTATTCGCTCGCACTTTCGCCAGTGGACTGTCCGAGCCCGTCTCCTTACTGATGATGAGACTGCGCGCAGTGGCTTATTTGGCATGAAACCCCCTTTGTCGAGAGCCGGTGGCGTTTAAGCCGTGGAACAGGAGGAGGGAGTGTGGTAGCTGCAGCGAAAGTCTGCCATTATTATTATATAATCCACACGCACGTCACCGCGCTTGCTTTCCGCTTGCCATGAAGCGCGCGATCTACCTTGTCGAAATCTACAGCATAATTGTCGGATCAAGTCTTCACGTGTTGTCCCCTTGGTGTGGGTTGCATTACCCGAGCGGTAGTGTCTGGTGGCCCGGTTTGCATCGGCCGTAGGGTGACGTGTTTACGTGGCACTTGGGCAGGCGCAACTAACTGGCTGCGGAAGTCGGTTAAGTGGTGGCAGGTCAACTAGTATTAAACCGCTCAATGCAAAGGCGAATGACCTCGACCCAGCGGGTCTTGAACAAGGATGCGGGATATCACAAGGCCAGAAGTCGGCAACAGATCTGAGACTATCAGAGATCTTTCCCTGCAACTTCCTTTTCAATATCTTTTGAGACCAGATTAGCCGAATGTGATTTCGCTCCCCTGCTAACTTTGGTACCTTTGTCCACGTCTCTACTTCGTAGGGAGTGACCTTGTCAAGACGGAAGGTCTATACATCCACAGTTCCATTTTGAGGACGTCAAGGTCATTCCCGGGGCTGAAGCAATTTGGAGATCACAATTATATGTTCTTTGTAGGTCTGGATATTGGGCCAGTTTGTCCACACCCTCGAGAAGATCGCGGGGCAGGACACGGGAATAGGAAACCCCCCGCTATAATACAGATGGTATTTCGCTAAATTCCCGGGTTAAGATAGGCTCAGGGATAGGGTTTGGGTTAAAGTTAGAAAACAGGAATTTATACGCTTTCTGTAATGTAGCACAAGGCCGCCTGCGTTGATAGGACGAGAGGGGTTCCTATTCCCGCGTGGATAGGGGATTTGCCTTGTAGCCGTCTGAAGTCGCCATAAAATCTTCTTTCGGTGTATCACCAACATCCGACGTAGGGGTATAGGCCGCAACAGCTTAGATAGCAGCATCCCGAAAAAACATAAGTGCAACTTTCAGTGACAGTTTCTGTATGTACAGGGGAAAAGTTTGGGGTGGTCATCTGGAGCGATTGTGACATCATGTCGTCCAGAGCTGTTATCAACACCGTTTTGGTCGACGTGACAGCTGTTAGTCACCTTTAGCACCTGAATTCTGCGTTAACCATGATCTAACAAGCACACCACTGAGAGGTAAACAGCATCCACATTCTAAAATCCATAAAAACGAAGATGCGAGTTCCAGGAGGTAGTTGCGATCGCAGGACCGAGAGCTTTATTTGTCTGACGTTTCGGATTCTCACTCGAATCCATCATCAGAGAATGAGTCAAATAAGAGTACTGGATTGCAAAGGTGTTGCAGTATTTATAGGATGCAGTTGCTAGGACAGTACATGACCATCACAATTCGCAGCTTTGGAATGCATTTCGGATACTTGCGCGTCATATGATGTTTTTCTGACTGGCTAGGTTACAGTATGCAGTTTCCATGCCGTTGCTGTGCCCCTCCGTGCCTGTCAAAATTATCGGCTCTCGCGCCCCTTGCAGTTGATTGCACGTGGTGCGATAATTAACGCTGTCGAGTTGGTAACTGCCGCATTTGTGTCTTTCGTTAGGATTCTTGAATCGTTTGGCTTGCCGACACTGGCACCAGGAACAGTGGCCGTCCGCGCGCCCTTCACCCCTGACTGACTACTTTACCTAGACAAGGTCTCGATAATCTGACTTCGTATCTGATGATTGATCCGAGTAATAAAGCGACCGCGTCTCCTTCCTCGCGACATTTTACAGCACTTACGCTCACGTAGTTAGTACGTGTTGGCGTTGAAAGCAGACCTCTTAAATTCTAGCTTGCGGCACAAGGTGCCTTCCACCTCTCGAAAAGGCAGCTTTCCATGTTACATCCCGGTTCATCGACAGAGATCCGGCTGTGCTCGTTGTCGCGGGAGATCTTAACTGTGGCATACGGGTAGCTTCGACCCTGTAATCCCAACCGCATTAAAGCCGGATCCCTGTCCAGCTTGTGCGGAATGGTTTGTCGCCTAGAGGTGCGTTCGTCAACGAGAACTTTCGCGATTCAAATGGTGGGGAGACAGAGTTAGTAGGAAAGGCTTTACTGCTGCGGACGGCGTACAAGCGACGCAGGAGCTCAGCCACGCTGCGAGCCATCTGTTAGCGCAAGTGTCAGCGTGTCAGCCAATCACCTCCCGCTTTCGACGCAAGGCCTGATTGGTGAAGGTGACGCAAGGCAATCATGATCGATAATCAGCTCTGTATGAGCATGCCCGCACACAAAACGATCCTCCTGAATAAAGGGTAATAATGATTCCATCTCAGCCAGCGTCCATGCTTACGAATTGCATAACTAGCTTTATCCAAGCGAAACATTCTGGGGACCTCTTAATCACTAAACTACCGATCGCTCTATCCCTATAATGTCTTCGTCTTGGGATCCAATTTTCACTACGATGGATTTTCAGTTAACCTACTAAGCAAGGCAGACCGGAACGCAGTATTTAGATGCTAAGCGCGCTTTAAATGCCCTTTTTCTCTTATGGCAGACGTGAGGTGCTGCTCGGTGACCGAAATTATCTATTGCAGCTTTGCCAATTTGAGGCGAGTACTAGGGCTAGTGCATCTGTAAATTATTTTATCATTTACTGAACTAGACGAAAAGCTCGTAACAATTTGCCGCCAATCGAATGGGACAAGTAACTAAAGCTCTCCTCGCCGCGAGCAGTCGTCCTTTTACTGTCTTGTCACTGCGGCACTTAGTGAAACTGTTCTAGGGACATAGTCAGTGCGTTGGTGTGTAGTATGTAGGGGTTTCTTGAAAGCTACCTTGTCACAATGCGTCCTAAGTTGTGAGAGTTCTGCGAAACAGTAGACTTAACCGCTTGAACAAGAACTTTTTTCGCTTGTCATTTTGGATTTACACTCGAACCCACCCTCAGAGAGAGCCTCAGATAAGGGTATGATATTTATTTTACCCTTTTCACTTTTAATCTCCCCAAAAATTAATGTGCTAACCTTGAGTAAATCCTTCTGAGCGAACCTTTTGAGTTACGGTCCGAAGGTTAATCTGAATATCTGAACTGAAATCCATCAGCGTCGATGAAACAATGCTGTACTAATCATTATTTGCTCTTGGGCAATCAGTAGTGTAAATGGTACTGGTACTGGTTAAAGGCCCAGACTCGTCTTCCACCGATTTTCTGCCGCTGCATGAAATAACTGTGAGGGGTTCGGCTCATTAGTTTCCCAGATTTTCCAATGACCTTTCCAGGTTGGACTCGAATATGCGTCATCCACAGTGCGCGATCGTCTGTACTAATGTGGGAAGGCTAACGAAATATTATTCTCTCGCATACGCTTTCAAATTCACGCTTATCATTTCACGGTGACCTATGAGGAACACGAGACCCTGCTAGCCTGTGTTGTATATTTAATACGAGGGATATTTTGTCGGAATAAAAATTGTAGATTATGACGAAAATAATTTGGCAGGTAACAATTAAAATAGTGTTACAGATAATTTACTAGGTAAAAAGTTTGGAAATGTATGAAAAACGTCATGCGTACGAGAGTCATGCCGAAATTCCTCGTACTAGACACGCAAGCCCAAAAAATTCTGCTTGACCAGAAAAAAAGGTGCGGCCTGTGCGTGTATGAGTGTTCCATGAGACTTTTTACCCTTCTACCTGACTTAGTAGTGTGCGTTTTCTATTTACTTTACTGTAACCATAAGAAAAACCTATATATTTAGAGTAAGGACTGAGAGCATTTCAGCGTCCCCTTGCTATTGGGTGCCTACTTTCAGAATAAAGGCGGAAAGTTTAAGCTTTTTACGCGTTTAGGCAGTCCTGCTTGTCAGTGTCTGTCGTTACTCCTGCTTAGCCACAAATTTTGAGCGCCCCCCGCCTTGGTTGGTGACGTTTCGTGACTGAAACCAAATTCGAACCTTTTGCTCGGGGTAAGGGGCTTAACTGAACCCTTTTGGCAGATAATTTTCGCCAGCACAACTACTTTGACATCCAGACATATCCTCTTAAATGCTACTCCTTTGTCGCGGCTAAGCACGTCCAACTTATTTGGCATTAGACTGCATAGAGCTAAAACTTTTTTTCTTCTCTCTCTCTCCCTCTCTCTCGCAGAGCTTTGAAAAGGTCGGGACTACTCACTCTAGTGGCTTAGTGGAATCCCTCTGTTTCTCCAAACAGGGTGATTTACTGAACACGTTCTCAAGTAAGTTTTCTTTCTCGCTTAAAAATCTTTCCTCTGCATGCCTAACGAGTACTGCATTTTATGTTTTACTGTACTTGGCCAAAAGTGCGCGCAGAGAATCATCGCTAGGGAAAAGTACCGCTACCACGGCCGGCACTGTCGGCCACCCCTCGACATAAGCATTACGCGCTTTTTGCGTCTTTCTCACGGCCTTTTTGCACCTCTTTTCGTCTCGTTCGGAGTAGTGACTTTCTTTCTTTCCCTTTTCTTTTAGTCCAGCGATAAAATAATGTTTTGACTTTTCTTAAAAGCTTTTACCGGGTTCTTGCCCTACACAGTCACTTTTGGTTACCACTGGTACACACATAACCATCAGTCTGTTTGCGAAGCCTGTAAACGCGTTTAGGCCACGCTTTAAGAATCATTTAAGAACGCAGGGAGATGGGGAATGAGGCCGTAGCTTTTGTTTAAAGGGTAACTCGTAGTTGCTCAGGTGACGGAGGACGTGAATTCGAAGCACTTCGAAAACCAGGACCTGAAATGCCTTCAGCAAAAATCCATACGGGGAATACAGTCTCGTATGTTTCTGCCTAAGTTGGTGGACACGACGAGGTCCACCGTGTGTGACTCAGAGTGAGATGGCACAAGAACGGTGACTTCCGCCTGAATTAGGTTGTAGTGGTAGTAGACTTGCTCTGCATCTATCGCATTCTCTCCTTTTCCCTTACCTGGGCTCAGTATCATGATCAAGTCCAGAGGGCAAGAGGTGGAAGGAGGCACAGGTGATTGGTGGGGCTGGAACTGCCCCTAGGCATGCTGCTACAACTGAACTTTACAAATAGTGACGATACTCACCGCTGCTCCATGGGCTGGACGCATTGGTGGCCTACCCTCGAACTTGTTTATCATGAGACATACTCCCACTATGTCCAAATTATTCTCTCTCTCCCTCCCTCTTCACCCACTGTCTCCCGATGGAAAGGCACTGTTCAGGCAACTGGAGGAGGAGGTAGGTACAGTGGCTGACACCACTTGACAGTTCGTCTACGCCTGCATCCACCCTAACTCCACTGTACCACTCATTCGGCGAGGGGAGGGGGGCTCAGATCTCGCGTGAAAGTATCACGCTAAGAGCCACTGCTGCCAACTTCTAAGTTCTCCCAATTACTGGGTGGATACTTTTCGAACCACGACTGTGATTTTTATAATGAAGAATAAAGTGCTTCATCCGATTTGAATGGGCCTCATGTGCTGTCTATGCGTGCCACTCACTGCATCGCGGCTAAAAACACTAAGGTACCGTTAAGAACACGTTGGGAGTGAATCATTACAGTTTGACCACTGTTCCAAGGGCCGAGTTATCTTCGCAACTAGCAGCATTCCAGTTCGCACCCTTTGTGCGTCATGATACAGTCAATGATCGATCTCATAACTTATCAACCAAAGTTCTGAAATGCGCTTACGATTAGGATGCCGGCTTTTAAACACACGTAATTTCGACCCCCTTAAAAAACCGCAATCATAAAAAATGACAACTTAAGTAGTATATTGATTTAAGATTCCCTTATAAGAAAAGGTAAAGGAAAATATCCTTTCGATAACAGACAAGGTCTTCCTCAATTTAGATACTTTACAGAAAAATAGGTTAAGGTTCTAAAAAAGGTTTTCCTGTTCCCGAATAATTGTGAGCCTGGTCTGGCGTTGCAATGACATTTAGGGTTTTCAGTCTATAAGTTGTATGCTTATCATGCAAGGAATAGCATACATTCTTCTATGCCATCAAGAAAATATGATATAGTGCTGATAAAATTTTGTAATGAATGTAGGCTCTGTTGCATACTTCATAAGAGGCATCAATAAACGAAATGATACGATGTGATTTGAATGGTCTTAAAAGAATTGCATAATTGGAAACTTTGTAATCCGAAGGGTAACCTTTCTTCGAGTAGCACGTTTTAAGGGGACACAATTCGCTATCAAATAAGAACAAGAAAAGACATTTTTTGTGCATTATTCATGAAAGGCATCAATAAACGAAATGATACGATGTGATTTGAATGGTCTTAAAAAATTGCATAATTGGAAACTTTGGAATCCGAAGGGTAACCTTTCTTCGAGTAGCACGTTTTAAGGTGACAAAATTCGCTATCAAATAAGAACAAGAAAAGAAATTTTTTGTGCATTATTTCCTGTAAAATATATTTGACTTTACGAGGACATCATAAATCAATAGAACAAGTTCTAATAATTAAATAGTAATTTTTTAACGAGTACGGTTTTCACAGGCTGCTGAAAAGACGTGCATTCAAAATCTGACATCCTGGCTTTTCTAGGATTGTGTTGTAAGATGACTGATATTACAACCCCACTAAGGTTAGTTTTCGTAATCGAAAAAAAAACATTTGAAAATTTTGCTTACAGTTTCCCGAGAATAGTCACTGACTTAACCAATGGTAGATAGGCGCTCACTCATCGTTTACAGGACTCATTCGTCCCGTGGTGCTTTGGGGCTCACACCCGATCCCGACCTGCAGCAGCACAGCGGCTATTGTTATAGGCAGCATGCCATTATCGGCAAAAACAAGGGAGCGTTGGACAGGTCGCGGGTTCGATCCTCAGGTGCTGCAACACCTGGCGTTGGGCATGGCTGACTGACGATGGCTATTAAGCCACAAATGGCCTTTCACGTCCTCCTTGTCCTCGTCGGTTATGTCATCCTGACTGTACCTTAATTCTAATTAAACACCATGAAGTTTCCAAATGTAATCGAATAGATGTATATATTTTTTTAAAGCTAAAGCATCTTGTCTCACAAACGAACGGCGGCCGAATCCCTCCTCCATCTCCAAAACATGTTGTAATTCCCTTTTGCATGGAAGACCCAAGTTTTCTATCCTTTTTAATTCGCTGTTGGTTAATCTTTAAAAAAATACAGTAATTTGACGAAATTCTAAAAATCCACCAAGTTTTACTTACTCGTTAGAAGCTTGTGACAACAGCGGGCAGTGTTTTGGCTGTTGTATTAATGGAAAACGCATTTGAGATCGGTTACTGACCGTAATTTCAAAACTCTCAGAAGGGATTCCTTAGGACTGGCCGCGCTGTTTTCCGTTTCCTGTACGACAGTGATCTGTGCGAGTCCCTCGGCCGCCTGGTGATGTTATTGGACGCAGTGACTGATAACGCGTCTGCCTCCCGTCCCATCGGATTTGAAGGACATATCGGGGATCTGAATTAAGAGAGAAACGACCTCTCCAGTAGCTTAGTATTTCATGGACACGTTTCTAAAAAACCCGGCGGCCTTTGCAGGATTCGAGCTCCAGTCAGCAAGGGCAAGTCTTGAGTACAGCTGACACTAACCACCTGAGCTACGAGGCCCCACCACGAGCCCTGAGTATAATCACATTCGGATACAGTTACCTGTCCAGCCTGCTGCAACGTGCGGAACCCATCAATTCGGATACAGTATGCTGTTTGCGTGGACAAGATTTCCTAAACAATATATCAAGAATCTACCAGATGACTACCAAGCTGCCGAGTTTTTCACAAGTGGGTCAAAGGAATTATTTCAAAATCTGCCAAACGACCACTTCCTTTTAGAATTATTTTCGCAGATTGCTTTTTATTACGTTCTAGAAGAGAACGCGGTTTCAATTAGTTCCAAACATATCCTAGTGCCCATCTTATTCGCTAGCGTTATTTTTTTCTGGCGAAACACGTGACAATAGGTGCCGTTCTAGTTCACCTGGGATAGCTGTCTTTGCTTTCCTTTTGAGCCGGCTCATTGGGTTGCTTGGCGCTGGGGAATAGGATGTGTAAACGCCTCCCAGTTCGATCTCTCATCTCGCCCTCCTCAGTTGCCAACTACTTTTGAATGCTTTGAACGTAGTGCTTAAGATAGGCAGGTGGAATGCCTAGAATTCCCGGTGCTGAAATACTGATTCGGAAAATTAGGTTCACCCGCTGCTTCTATTTCCACTGATATCAGCGGCTTCATCGGTTTTCCTGCGTTGGCTCATCCGGCACGATTGCGATTATGCACCAATGAGCACTCCGCGATGGGAAAGACTACGGAAATCCTTGCTACGCACCCGTTCCTCTCTTGAACACCGCAACAACACACCTCCAGCGAATATTTTCTGAACTAGATAATATTGTGTTGTTTTTTGTGTGGTGGGAAGGTGTTCAGCCCTACTATTCTGAACATCCACCCTACCCTGTCACTTGAACGACAGCTGCTGCTGCCGTGGTAGTTCCGAAACCATCCCCCCTTTTTCGCCGTTGTAAAGCAAATCTTTTTTTGCATTCTTTATTCACGCCTGCCGTTCATAGCGTGCTATTTACTCAACCATTTGGTGTCCGGTAACTGCGCTGCACAGTATCCGAAAACGGTTTCAAACATTTTCCCATTTGGTAAGCATCTCCAGGTGGAGGGAATGCTCTCTTCAAACCTGCTCCCCCCCCCCCCCTACCTCCCGTCTTCCGCTGTCCATTCCATGCAACTCTACCCCTTTTTGGATGTCATGTTGAGGACAGAGACGTTACAACCCCCGGAGTAGCGCTCAAAAGCAAAAAGGCCCGGATTATTTTTCCACCGACGTACTCAGCGCAAAATGGCCGCGAAGAGGGCGGGGGTGGTGGGTGAAAAGTCGAGGAAGAACAAAAAGACGACGGCAAACACAGGACACACAGTGGAACCTTTGTTCTGCCACCGTCTCCTGGCATCGGCAACGGTGGATATTATTTCACGGAAAATGCTCCAGAAATTTGAATATAACTACTGTTGCTGATGCCCGGAGCTTTAGATTTGCTAAGAAGAGAACTGTTTTTCTTTTTGAAGATGATTTTAACCACGGTTTCGCTATGTAATTCTATTGTTACCTTTCAAGGTGACGGGTCAGTCTTCATTTTCGACATTCGGCAGACTCCCCGGCCAGTTCACAGATGGGCTGACTACAGTTGTTCCGGCGCTGGTTGCATTGCCGTCTCTGAGGATTCCAAATACATTGCCTGCAGGTACGTGTTTGTTGCCTCACGGCTTACGAGAAAACCCAACGTACCTTGACGTCAGCAAACTCATTCGTTTCAATTTTTGTCGGTGTACTTCGAAATTTTGTGGCGCATCTGATAGCTATGTGAATTTGTAGCTGTTCAGTTTCCATAGTTTTTTTTTCGAGGAGCAATCTTCTTGGGCAGAAATACCTGTATAGGCTACGGGTTCGCGATATGCTCTTCCTGTAGTGCCTTGTGGCTCAATCTGGAGCGCCCGCAGGTAGTCTGATAGCTCTCAGAAATATTTATTTCAAAGAGTACTACCAAAGACAACATAATCTGGAATGCCTGTTTCGGCTTCATTAACCGTCATCAGCCAGCCGCATCAACCGGAGGTTTAGGGTACCAGGGGTTGGTACCTCAGTATTTTTCGTTAGTAAATCTTCACTAAATTCAACGCTCTACCACTGAGCCTCGAATCCCCTGTCCTGTCGGTTGCAATAGGGCATGCTAGCTTTTGTTGGAAAGGCGTTCACTAATCGAGTTGCGGGACATGCGTATTTGTATTATACTTGGTCGAACAACTCTTAAGTTATATAATGTGGGCCATTGTTAATAAAACCCTGACCAAAATGTAAATGCCCGAGTTTATGTAGAAATAAATATTACTTAGATGCCGTTGCAGTACTGAAAACCATCGGATGTGACCTGCTGGTTTAGCGTCCTTCCCGCCAACTGCATAAGCTCCGCTAGCAAGAATTCTTTTTTTCAAAGCACACAGTTTATAGAAGGCATACCTTGCGGCAACTTGTGCGCATTTTACTTCCCACTGCTGATAAGTGCCACACTACTCAAGTAACGGCTTTGCACGTGTAAGGTGTACGCAGAGAAGTGTAAGAATGGTTACTTGAAAGCCAGCATCGTAGGATTTCTCACGGAACGATGTCCCATGATAACTACTACTTTCTTCTACTTGCTAGCATATTTTGGCCCAGGTTTTTTATAAAAATCCAGCGCCTAATAGTAGACGAAAGCGACGTTTAGGAGCCTGCAGTCAGAGAGTCCTAACAGATAGACGTCTCCCCCTTGCGCAACTGAGTGCCATCTCTAGGCATGCATCTGGCATTTTGCACAGTCTGAGCCGTTTTTTTGTTTTTTTTCTGATTCCCTTCCTGTTCTGGACTTCTGTGACCTGCTTAGTGACTTAATTGATGCACTATCGTGATTTGTCTTCCTTCTAACTAAGCTATGCCTCGTCATCATCGGCAAATTTATTCCCGAACTGTTGGCACACCAGCTTGCTACCTCTGCGCGTAAAAGTACTTCTGCATTGGCTTATGGGGTATCTAACACCTTGCCGAAGTTAGAGCAACAAAGAACTGTAGATGATTAAATTCTTTTTGATCGGTTCTCTGCGGCACAATTTTCTATGATTCGAAAATTCCATAAAAACTGAAAGGTCAAATTCTAGTACGACACACCTACTTTAATATGGTTCGGGGTTGGACTGAAGGCATATGAAGGGAGAAGCATTACGCTCCCGTGTAACAAAGTAGTAGATGCGGAGTGGGTGACACTAGGAGATCCAATGTCTTTTGATATGGTAAAAATTTGAAACTTTCTTCATACCCTCGCCTGGAATAGAACACTTTATAATACAAGTTTCTTTGCATCAAATTCCAGGGGCTGCGGTTAGAATTCGAGTTTGGTGCACGGAAATAGGTAAGGGGAGCTCACCGGAATAAATTAATATCCTGATATTTTTTGGATAACTTGGTGGACTCTATTGTCAAAGTGTTAACTGCAGATAGTCGAACAGAACCGGAATTGGCATGCCATGGCCTGTTTGCGGCCCTCCGACTGGTCGATTTTTCGTACGCTGCCTTGGCCCGTTGCAGGATGTATAGCGGGCATTCTAGCTGCGTGCAGGATGAGTCACTACCTCGATGAGATAGGGAGAGGGGGGGAGAGTTGAGCCTCTGCCAATGCTTTTCGATCCGGTGACTCTTTTTCATCGTCGGATGAGTTCGTTCTCTGTTTGTGTCTGTGTGGTTTTCACCAGTTCTGCGTGACCGTCTTGTCCTGAGGTTCGTGCACGTAATGACAAAACATTATAAGCGACAGGAAGGTCAAGATACCTGTGCAGTTGGCATCTGAATACGACGTTCCGTCTTTGAGTTTCCCCGGCCTAAGATGGTGGCTCCCTGAAGGTCCAAATTATCACCCGTTTCTCCCACACGCGTTGCAAGCTGCGATTCTGGGGCTAGCCTTTGAGGTACCAATTTGTGCTTCTGTAGGCTTGTTCGAAATTTAAATCTTCCCACTGAATCCGTGATCTGCCTTATCCACACCGCATGCGGCATTTTGCACTCTGGTTCGCTTTAGCGTCAAAAAAGAGAGAGCAGCAAATAGCATCAAAAATTGAAAACGGTTGATTGCAATATCGCCGCGTTTCCCTGTGAATGGAGTTATAGAGTCCCGTTAACTTGCGAAAATAGCCTGTACCTATCAGGGAATAATAGGATTTACATGCTTGAATCGTCCTCCATTCCGTCTTGGTCCTATGTTCCTATGCCGCTTCCCTGTCTGCTGAATTGAAGGAAAGTGTTTTTTCCTTTCGGTGAGACTAGTCAAACAGCATTTTACTTTCCCATAACACTATGAAATTTTGGTCGCCCAAACTTGCTTTCTGTTTATTGACTCTGTTTTTATATGCTACGTTTTCTCCCAGTTCTCATTCGGGCTACGTCAACCTCTACACATGGTGGTCGGTGATGGATGGTTCAAAAGCACCGAAACCCTTAAAATCAATCGGCAACCTCACAACTGCCGTCGATCAACTTCTCTTCCATCCCAACAATAAGATGCTCTGTATGGCGTCCAGCCTAGAAAAAGCCGCTGTCAGACTGGTGAGTTGATGATATTCTACGCAAAATTTGACGGAGTTTGAGCTTAAAATGTTCAACTTTGACTACTGTTACCATTGAATTGCGTTAACCGAAATGGTAAACCATCTCTAGTTAGTTAGTTATCTATGGAAGCGATATTTACTCAGCACCATCCTTAAAAGTCAGTAATCCTCGTGCACTGAAGGACTTAATTTAACCGTTCGGACCGTCCGCAACCGGGGACCTTTTGTGCTGGAATCCCCTTTTCCTAGTCTCCAAATTACCTTTCCTCTTATTCCGGTCTAGTAAGCTTAGGTCCATCCGTCTGCATTCGTTTCATCGTCACTTAAAACGTCGCTTACGTTATTTCACAATGCCATCGGCATTTGCTACCGTTTCAAGACTATTCCCTCGCCTAGAGGCCTAAAAACTGCAACGACCTTTCTTCAACCCCATATAGACTTGCGCGGTAGTCTAGTGTCTGGAGCGCACCTTCGAAATTGTTATCTGCTTTTGAACAGTGTTTCCTACAACTCCTTAATTTTCGGTTTTTCTTCACTAGATGACTGCACGCGAGGACTGTGTACTTTTTCGCCTACGTTAAGGACCGCATAAATTTGGTTGCATTAAAACTTTAAGCGCGAGTCTTCAGGTTTTTATTGCGTCAGATATGTAACCTCGCAAGTTTCCTCTAGTATCAACTGCATAAGTTTGGATTGTTGACTGACTTCCAACTTCTGTTCGGACCACATGGAGCACACAACTTGTTGGAAGTAATGGGCAGTGAAATACTACTGACAACAGAACTTTGAGTGGCCATTTATGAATCGGTTTCTATCTTCAGCTGGCCATACTACGACTCCAGACCTCGGACTCAAACTAGGACGCTGTTGCTCGCTGATTTTCCAGGTTCGGGAATACCAGAAGGCAGCGTAACCGCAAAATATTGCTGTCAGGTTTGGAGTCCGGCATTTGACTGCGAGATCTCTCAGTCCTATGCGAACCTCACACTCGCTTAAATGACAACTTAAGTGTTATGATTTTCGTCGTGGATCTTTGACGTCCCTATAAACCGAGCACATTTCACGATAGATATATATAGATATAATAGATAGATATATATATATATATATATATATATATATATATATATATATATATATATATATATATATATATATATATATATATATATATATATATATATATATATATATATATATATATATATATATATATATATATATATATATATATATATATATATATATATATATATATATATATATATATATATATATATATATATATATATAGAGAGAGATATATATATATATATATATATATATATATATATATATATAGATGAGAGAGAGATATAGAGAGAGAGAGAGAGAGAGAGAGAGAGAGAGAGAGAGAGAGAGAGAGAGAGAGAGAGAGAGAGAGAGAGGAGAGAGAGAGAGAGGGAGAGAGAGAGAGAGAGAGAGAATTTATCACACAGACAAGGCTATTTGTTTTCCATACAATATGCCTCGGTTTATAAGGACGTTGAAAGTCTATCATTCTTCTTAAGTAGCTGCTTTTTGACACGTTTTTTGCTGGCTTACTGTGAGATGCGCATTCAGACGCCGGCATCATGGCACAACTGAAATATCTTGGAATTATGCTGCATTCTCATCAATATTCCAGCCTCATATAAGTACACTTTTTCAGCTGAAATCATGTTTGTAAATTTCGGCTCATTATTTCCTAGTTACACCACTTACTGTGTTTCTGATAAAGGAAAAGGAGACTGGAATTTCCACTTCTGCTTTATTCGCCACCACCCCGAACTCGAGGCCTGAAATGTTTAGAAGTTGAAGTTTTGTTTTTGTTGGCGCATTGGCCATTCTTAGTTTCCAGTTTCTGTTGTTGCTGTTATACCGCAGTCGAAGACTACATGACCTACCTGCAGGACAGAACGGGACACCCGAATTCCATCTCCTTAATCCGACCCCATCACCGACTTTCACTCTCATGCCAGGGCGAGTTTTTATAGAGTCGAAAAAATTCACAACGGGTCCACATTTTTCACAGTACTAACTTGTCCTTCAATGTCCTTACCACCTGAGCCGTTGTGCTTCCCATTTTTTCACCGTTTACCCTCTCTCCTCCTGCCCCCTTTTAGTTTGACTTGGAATCCCAGCGCGTGTACGCCAACTTCCCCGCCTGCATGGGTCGGCTTGAGGAGCCAACGTCGATCGGTGTTAGTCCCAACGGCGGCTTCCTTTCAGTGGGTCAGGCTAATGGGCACGCGGCACTCTTCCGATTCGAGAGCAATCCGAAGTACTGACAACACAGCCTCTGGAGCTTGTAAATTCCCTTCATTCCCTTGTCAAAATAAATCACTGCGACGTTTTTTTCCACTGGTGAGTGGGGGATGTTTTGCGGTGTTGCCGCTTTCCTCTCTTGGGCTCTGGTGTTAACGCGTCTCACGAAATCTATTCTACCACCTGACGCGAAAATGCGTCAATTTGCGTGCTATAACCTCTCCTCCTTTTATGAACTTACACTTCGCAACACACAGAAGACCACTTGGAAGTGATCAATATCTCCATTTCGAAAACAGTTAGACTGAAATCGATCCCGCAGACCTGACTGCATCTCGATAACGCAGCAACACTCAACACAACTCAAATGTCATTGTTCAATGCGGTTCACAGTGCCCGTAAGAATATTATCAGCATGACAGACCCCTCAATAATGTCACCCCATAATAATGCGCACATTTCTAACTTGTGGAATTTCTACGAGGGCCTAAGTCCTTTAAGCATTAGACCTTGCCTGCATGACCATACGTCATTAAGCTAACATTTTGTATCATATCAGTAGAAAAATCTCCATTATATTGCTGTGTAAGGTACCATGCTTTTTTCTGCGGTTTCATAGCGCTAGCTCCCAACAGGCAAATAGATAAGATGAGCGTGCTTTAGGAGTAGATAACTAAATATGAACCATTTTCGGAGTAGATAACTAAACCTCGGCTGACCCTCTAGAGGAAATAAATAGGGTGAACAGACGTCTACCCAGCTGAAGTTAGTAGCAAGCATGTGAACATAGCGCTAGCTAGTTAGTAGCAAGTTAGTTAGTTAGTAGTAGTTAGTAGTAGTTAGTTAGTTAGTTAGTAGTTAGTAGCAAGCATGTGAACATAGCGCTAGCTCCCAACAGGCAAATAGATAAGATGAGCGTGCTTTAGGAGTAGATAACTAAATATGAACCATTTTCGGAGTAGATAACTAAACCTCGGCTGACCCTCTAGAGGAAATAAATAGGGTGAACAGACGTCTACCCAGCTGAAGTTAGTAGCAAGCATGTGAACATGTATTTCATGAGGGAGGGTGTTTTTATTTCAGTCTTACGGAGAAAAGTATATATTCAGGTATACTAAGAATAACTACTCTACTACTAGTCGCTGTGCGGCTGCTGGCGGGACTCGAGAGTGCGCCTCAAGGCAGAGCGGACAGAGTGAATTCAGTTAGCGATCGGTGAGCGTTCATCAACGAATGCAAGAGTAACATTATTTTCAACAAACGGAAACATTGATCAGTATCCGTGGAAGAGAGAAGAATCCTCGATCTTGAATGATGCAGTGTTTTAGTAGTCTTATGCTTTAGGACTACGTCACACTCATAATTCTCTTGAATACTTCCTTTAATTTTAATTGCACAGGCTTACACATAATTAACAAGCACAAATTTACGGACGAAGGACAAAAGTTCATGTGTGTGCCCGTGAACGGTGGCACGAGTTGAACTGGGACTTCATGCTATATCCACCGCATCTTCTAATCTCTTACTCAACTGGCTGAGAGCAGTAAATCTGGCATATATATTAATATTTATATTTATATATATGATAGTATGGGGCTCACCGATCTGCTTAAGGAACATGTATGTTCCGTTGTGCCCTGGAGCTCAGACGAGCTCTCGCAGGCGGTCGCATAGCGACGTGTAGCATATGTTGATAAGGTGGAACCGACAAAGACAAGGGAGACCGGAATGGCCATTTCTGGCTTATTAGCCGTCATCAGCTCAATGGTAGAGCGTTCTTCTCAAGTACCAAAGGTCGCGGGTTCGAATCACAGGTGTGCCGCACTTGGGATTGGGTATGACTGGCTGATGACGGCTAATAATAATAATATGTATATATATATATATATATATCGCCTTTATTGTGATCGCCTCTTCTTCTTATTTATGTCCGGGAACGTACATCATCGCTTCTATTAGCAATATGTATATGTAAACATATATATTACTGCACTTTAGCCACAATCGTTAGACCAATGATACCCGCAGTTGAGCGCCGGAGTAAACAAACAGAAGTTCAGTGTGGGAAGCCGGGACGCAGGGGAGGGGGGAGGATGTGGGCGGTGCAATCGGCAGAAGCCAGACTGAACTTCAGAGGTCAGAAAGGGCCAGACGACCAAGGAGACGAGTAGCCTCTAAAAGCGGGTGAAAGCGCACCAGAGCTTGACGGGCGCTTGGCAGTAAATGCAGCTAAGTAGAACCAAAAACTTAAAACTACCAAACAGCACAAAAAAGTAAGCACAATCGAACGATTTTATCTGCCATTTCGCCCGGGCGTAAAGCTGAAGGGCAGAAGAAACGAATATCCGAGTCCAATTTTAGATAAAAATGAGGAACTGTTTATTATAAAAATAGAATGCATACGAGTATAACGTAAGCATTTGTTGCAGGTAATCGATAGAAGCCAAAATGTGAGCATCAGGGGCATTTGAGTATACAGTGACTCGATTACGTGCGCATGAGAAGTGGACTCTCGGATGGAATCGAGCGGCATTTTAAGAGGACAGTAACTACCCTCACCCCATAACATATCCAGATATTGCTGCCCGCAGTGGAAGGAGCCCATCTATCTTTTGATTTTAGTTTAGGTTTGCTGACTTTAAAATGACGTCCATGAATGCTGTAAATGTGCTTGGTCTGGAAGCGAAGATGCGGGTCAGTACTGTGAGCCCTGTGCAGTATTCAGTATGTTTCGATTGGATCAGCTCGCGGACGCCTGTGTTGAAGGTTGGGGCGTTTGAGCATTTGAAGACCCACGGTAGGTAGATAAGGTAATGAACTGAACACCCGCATTGCTTGAATCAAAGTCTTTTTGGGAACATTCAGGGTGTGAACCAGTCATGGAGCTCAGGTCGGTGAACGGTTTTGAAGGTTAGATCAAACAAATACCGCATTACATGGAAGGTTTGCTTGGTGTGAGTTTGGAGCCGTTTAGGAATGAGGAAGGGCTTATTTCTTGCCTTGGCTGCCATCCTCAGGCACGGCTTTGGATGGTTCAGGGTTGCGGAATTTATACTTCCAATGTCAGCATCAGGGACGGCCTTTGACATTATCTAATTTCCCGAGGTTAGGCTGTTTGAAGCTTTACTGTGAAGCTAGAACTATGACGTGAAAAATTAGATTTCCTTGCATTTACGGAAAAATATCGTTGATGAGTATAACCGATATGTCCAACGAGGGCAAGCTGAATTCACGCATAATTGCTTGTCTCGTTTAGGACCTTTCTGGTATCAACAAGTAGAAAGCATTACCATGCATTAGATACGATGAGTCAATCATGATACATATCAACAGGAATTGTTCTGTAGGTGCCAAAGTTTCGAGAGATCTCGATACTCACTACGAAGTACTAGCTCCCCTGCAAACAGCCCATTCGCCTTGTAATGCTCCCAAGTAAAATAAATTCTCGATTTTCTCAAGAATTATTAATTTACCCTGTAGAGGGTTTTCTTACTATTGAGAAATCGTTTCCATGTATCCATTTCTTATCCGAAACGAAATTCAGGTTCTCCCTAAAGGATTTTAGAGGCACCACTGCCGCTTCCTTTAGAGGGTAAGCGATCTCGATAACAAGGGAAGGAATGCGTGTTCCATCGTGGAAATGAAATATGAAAATAAATTCTTGGACCAGCGCACTGACAATTTACATCTTCCCTTATGTAGATGATGCCTGGCTTAGAAGCAACAGTTATACAGGCGTTGTTTTTTTCAACGACACAAAAAGAATTAATTTTGGTCTGTGCTCACAAGCCTTTTTTTCATAACGGGTCTTGTTTTTTTATGCAAGAGTGTAGAGCCTACTTATAAATCTTTTATACCTAGAGAAATTTTCTGGGCATTTGCACGCATAAACTTTCGAATGGGTTCGTCTTACTTACGCCTACGAAGACATTATAGGGGAGCAGTCGGCTTGAGGTCCAGTTTTTTTGGCGTGCACGGCTGCATCAACCGCTTGGAGATTTAGTTTTTTAGTTTCTATGTTTGTTTGTGTATGCAAATGGCTCTCGTTGGCACCTTAGGGAAATGTATCTGGCGGACTACGGTCAGGAGACTTTGCGTGCAGACCTGCCGGCAGAACGTTTTATGTAGGTATCGTACCAGGGATCGTCTGGAATTTGAAGTGACAGTATACGACAGTTTGACCGTCGATTCCGACGAGGTCCACCATGCGTTCCACAGTATAGCAATGCAGGGACGGTAACTTGCGCGTTGATTAGTTTTAAGTGATTTTAGACTTGCGCTGCTACTTCCGCTGTGCATTCTGCTTTCCATCACACGTTTGTTTCCGGTGTCAAGACAGAGTCAAGAAGACCAGAGGCGGGATCATGCGCAGATGGAAGAGTCATAAAGGCCACATGAAGATGGTGTGGCGTTTGTCTCTACCTATGCGTGCCACCACGCCCTCTGCCCCAGACTCGGCATTTTTTATCGGAGAGCAACCCAAATGACGACTGCCCTGATCTAGCACCGTTTTGGTGCAACGCATCTACCAATTGGCCTGTTTAGAGTGCATAAAATGATACAGCAGTCACCTGTTGAAGTACACTAGATTGAAAAGAGAACATTTTCATTTTAAAAGTCCGGGAAGCAGAGTTGGTAAGAAAATAGCTACTGTCATTGGGAGAGTACAAGCGGATCAGAAGACAGTGACAAAAATAGTTAAATGGGGTCGAGAGCTAGCCGTAGGCGCGCGCCTGTGCTAGGTTCCCCTGCGACCAATCATTGAACACGAAAATATCGATTGGTGTCAGCAAGGCAGAGTCATATGCGTGGTCAACTGGCAAGGAGGTTTCGGTCGATGTCACCACGCCCAATGAACAGTCACACATCATTACCTGCAGATGAGACATCGGCGTGCACCCCCTGTCATAAGTTGTGCAACGCAGATTCAGACGATGGGGGTGTGCATGTATCCGAGATCTTGCTGGAAATGGGAACACATTGGTAAGAAAACGTTTTCGTCACGATGGCAGAGCGCTTTATGTCAGGGAACTCATCTCCTATGCCTAGTTATTATTTCCTTCACCCACCTAAAATAGCACTGAAATCTCCAGTATTTATGGCCTTCTGTCTGCAAGACGCAGGCAAAATTAATAGTAGTTCGTTAGGTATGGTTGAATTGGGAATATGACAATGAAGTCTAAACGACAATAGACGGTAAATGAAGTTAATCATCAGCGTGATTGGAATAATGACACGGAGGTAAATTTGATGGCATTCATTTTTGAGATTGCTTGACACTATAACTAGTGTTGGCATGGTTTGCCCAACTTGCATTTTATGAAGAGCATGTTAACTTCCTCTAAATTTACAAGTCTAATATAACAGCATTGGTGCCAGTTGGCGTGAATCGCGTCACATCTGGGCAAAAGTTCCGTGTGTGCACGCGAATGTGCATCTTTTAATGGTGGTTCCAGATGCGCAGGCATTCAAGCAAGAATTTATTGCGAGCTAGAACAGAGATCACGTATATGTTCCCCAGAAATGGGAACACTGATCATACAAAATTAAACGAAATTTCGGTCAGGGATAGTATTAAAATTAGGATTAGAGTTAAGGTGAGCTAGGTTTGTAATATCAAATGGCATAATCCTAAAATATGTCAGTAAGGGCAGCATACCGGTTTTGATCAAATTTTATTCCAATCGCCTATATAAACTGAAAGTAATAAAAATACACTTAAAAAGTATGAATTTTTCTGATTGATTTTCGATATCCTTATAAATTTAAATAAATTTTATAGAAAACCTGCACAATTTTATTTATTATTGCAATACGTTGGTAGACAATTGCATCTTATTCAAATGCTATGCCTGCTGAAATGGTATCTTTCGGTTTTTAAAAAAAGTTTACAATTACAGGTGTTGTTTAAACTAAATACTCCTTCATAAAGCATGGGATCTGCCCACTTAGTAATGCTGCTTGTAGAGCATGCAAAACGATCACTATCCACTGCAAAATGTTATAAACTACAGATGGCTTATGCATAATAGCGTAGAAAATATGTGCTTTCCTTTATACCGAATATATACAGCAGACAGTTTGTAAAACTTAAATAAAAGTGAAAAGATAGGCCCTTGTCAAATTAATAAGCGAATTGCAAAAGTTTTTAAAACCGAAAATTACTTGGCATTAAGAAACAAGCATACACAAAAGGTAAATTTATGCATCTGACCTCTGTACAATATATGTAAATTTATAAGAACGTAGAAAATCAATGGGTTAATTTCTTACTGCATACATAGTTAATTTTTAAAGAACGTCCACCCTGCAGCCATCATCCTGAGGTAACTGAAATAGCTTGGTATTGTGGTGCACAATAATTTTGTCAAACCCTGCTGAAGTAATCTCCGCAAAGCGAAACACATTCCGGAATTTCGGCTAGTATTTAATGAGAAAGCAAATCTACTGTAATTACCTCGTCTGACATTTAGCGCAAGGCCATCTGTTTTACTTCGGGTTGTTCACCGGCCTGTCATCGGATGGGAATCCCATAAACAATTTCGAACGAGATCAATGCCGGATGAAGTTCGCAACACTTGAGGGTCACTGGTACTTCTGCCCATTTTTTTGCAGGCTACGATGCCCATCTTGTGGCTGTTTGCAAGAGCAAACCTTTTTTAAGCGAGGTTTCACTCACCCGAAAGAAAAACTGCACTAACCCCTAGGACTTAACTGGCCTGTGAATCATTAATTAATTCTAAGGACAGTGTACGGTGCATTTTCACTGTACCTTCTGTCCAACATTTCTTTTTTCCCCTGGATGTGTCGTGCAAACTCAGTATCAGTGAATTTGAATAAGGCATTCTATAAAGTGTTGCTTTAAACCTCCCCAAAATGGATAAACTTAGCTAATTTAGGGCTGAGAGGATTTAAAACGGACGGCATTGAGCAATCGAGCAGTCTCCGGAGAATATGCCGGATTCTTATAATAAGTGGGGGTGGGGCATAATGTGTGAGCACAGACCTGTGTTTTAACTGCTGGCCAAAGGTAAGTAACTAAGCCTTCAATTTTAAACTAACTTCGTTTAAACGCCTGACCGTAGGACCGAGAACCTAGCACGGAGCGAGTGCACCTGGTCGGCAGCTTTTTGCCTTAAAAGGCTTAAATGACTCCGACTCATGTCCTTTTCCTTGAGGTTCCTGCCCTTTTTGCAAGATAACTATCTGAAAGATGTTAAGCTAGCTTATGTTTTGTTAATGTATGGGGCAGTATTTGCTTTAATCTTGTCCTAGGTTGTTGTTAGACCAGCCATTGCAGTTCACAAAACAACCCAATACCAAAAAACATCTCGGCTCCGTTAGGTTATAAGGAAAATCGTTTACGATATGATTAAACATTCTCATGTGATAAGGGTTAGTAATAAAAATATTCCTTAAAAGAACCTTTAATAATTAATTCGGTGAAATTTGCATAGAGGAGTTTTAAAAAATCCTTCTCGCTTGAGGAGAAAGATCATGTAATATGGTTTATTTTGAAAGTATCAACACCATGATTTAGAAAAATGGCTCCATTTTCTATTAGAAATCTACACAAAAGGCAAAAGCTTTACATACAAAGGCATATTTACTGCAGGGGCAGTTCAAGACCCAGCTTTCGTATTTCTGACCCACAAGGTTGCAGGTTAAGATAAACTTCAAACGACAGAATACAGATCCTAGATGATTGTTTTTGCATTTTTTATCTTAAAAAACTGGCATAAGAGGAAATTATAGATAGAGAAATATTTAGTTCGAAAGATAACCACGAGTAGATTTCATTTCATATTATCGCACACAAATTCGTTACTAATACAGTAGGTACTCAGTCTAATAAAATTCCATTAATTTCACAAATAAATCCATGTTACGCTAAATCAGTTCACACTGCGTCCCTCGAAGTCTCAAACGAACAGCCGTTCTTATAAAGGCATATTTTTGTTTATAAAATATAATACGTTTGTTTAGAAATGCCCATTGTTTTATATAGGGTAAAATTTCGAAAACGTTAACAATCGGTGAAACTTAGTAACTAAGGTTTGAACGTTCAGAGAGCCTGGCTCATCAAAAAGAATGAGTGAATAGACCAACACTAGTAGAATTAGTTTGAAATCAGGTGTTTAAAAGATTTTTCACATACATATTCTTCCACATGAACAGCAGTGTAAAGTATGGCCGTGAACAAAAAGCCTAACGTTAAAGTATATAATCCAACATGTTTTCACGAGAATTAACTGGTTTTTCTGTTTCTATATTTTTTGAGATGCGATTGACTAAAGCAAGCAGATTTTTGCTTCATTACACCAATAGGGACGTCACAGGAATAAAATATTTACATAAAATCAGTTGTTGAGAGGCTGGTCAAAAACTCAGAAATATAAAGAGAATTGTCCGGTGCAATCGCAAGCGTGCCATTTTGTGCATGTCAATAGGAATCTCCTTTCCTCCGATTTCCTTATAAGTAATTCAGTTGGTCGATTGCAATGAGTTTCAGATCGTCCTTGAAACACTGGTGAATACTTGAGGGTTTTCAGTTAATTTCCAATAAACTTCGATTCATTTCAATCTGTTTATTAAAACCTTAAAAAGAAGATATCTCTTAAAAGTATCTGCCAATCGCTAAGATTTTAGCTCTTCTTTCTAATGCAAATACCCGTTTGACTAATATTCGTAGACATACCCATACTTGAAAGCTAATTGTCGATAAAGTGAACATCTATTCCACTATTTGGCAAAAAATATGCCTAAATTCATCTCAAATACTTTCTAAAATGAGTTGCCTCTTTAAAAAGCGCTCTAATGTGATACTTCGCTGTCGAATTTCAGTGTTATTTACTTTTTTTCAGGATAGAGAAGTAAATATGGGGAAGTTTGACCGTTTTTGACTGTCCTAAAAAGATTGATAATAGAAGAACCCATTTCCCACTGCATAATTGAGCGTTTCTTACCCTGTTCGCTTACGTTAAGGCCCCGTTCTACGATTCCAAATGCTTAGCAGAGTGGCCAAATATATACTAAGATTTTGCAAAAAACTTTCAGTCTTCTGTCCTTTCCGTTTCCAGTTTCCATATTCATTTATAGTGATCTGCAGATAGAAATTGTCTGGACATACTTCGCTTACAGCGCGACAGGGAAAAGTGAGTGCATGTCACGATTTCTCCTATTTATATTTATCACTGTCATAAATATAGGTTTGGTCAAACAAACTACAGTGACAAAGGTTTACTACTGCGTTTTATGACAAAAACATCATAAAGTTTGGAGCAGTATTTCCAAAACCTAATCTGTCCTGGTTTTTCCAAACGACTGCGATTTCCCATACCTGCATTTACTTGATTTTCGTGAACGCAAACCCCATTACTCGGTTATCCGAAGAGATATATTTAGAAGATTTGGCTTACATTATTATTCGTTTATAGCATAACGTGCACAAGAAATAGGTTTTACTCTGTAGCTTTCATTAGTGTAGCAAAATTCCTGGAATTTAATAAACCTTAGATTTTGCCCGATTATGACCTGTTTTTCCGTCGATATAGAGGTCTTTATTGAACCCTTCTTTAGTAAACAACACTTTGAGTCATAATTCAATCCAAAAGAAAAAATTAATACCCTCGAATCCGTGCCATACTGCCACCTCAAATTGCGATCTTGAGAATTCATGAGTTAGGGAATCTACTGTACATGGAATGACATGTTAATAATCTCTAATCGGAAGTGTACTCAAAAGCAAGGCTATACGCTGACAATTTTAATTCCCGAGGGGAAATTGCGAAAAGCGCCAAGTGAAGTGCTATACTTTGGAAACCAATGTCACCAGTAACGATCAAGGTCAAATAATTACACATTTCGGTAAGAAACACTTAGCATAACAGACCTCGACGACATGAAGGGAGAAACAGTGTGATCGCAAGTCATGCCATCCTGTTCAATGAAAAACACTGTGTCGTTTTAAAAATAGTATGTATTTTTATTCTCTGATATTTTTGCTGATTTCAGTTCTTTTTGCCTGATTGCTTCCAAACACTGACTACAGCTCGTTGAAAACTCTTGTTTAGTGGAAATATGCGTGCAAATTTCAAATGCATCTAAAGAAATGTATTTAAAAATATGCTTTGGTGATCGAAACGATGCAAAATTCCGAAATTCGAAAACTTTTCTTCCCTCCGTTTTGGGTGCTGACATCAGTAAGCCAAAAACTGTTTTTAGTCACTCAAATTCATACCTTAAGACAAGCCATGTTAGTAGGTCTTTATGCAATAAGAGGCCGAAAAATTCCCTAGCATGCGCGAACTTACTAGAGAGGTAAATATCAAGAAAAAATTAGAAGATAACGTAAACTTAAGGTCTGAATTAAAGTATAAAGCTGAGGCTAGGAGAATAGAAAAAGTTATGAAATGGTAAATTCTAGTTGGCATATCAAAAGAGAAGTCGGTTCAGTAGTAAGTTCTTATAACATGTTGCTTATTTAGTTGTCGAAGTTTATGTTATGCCTTGTTGAAAAATTAACCATATAAACATGCAGAAGTATTGATTTGTATTGTTTCCTATCGGACATTGTAACTAACAGTTTACCGCTCTTTTCCTCTGTAATGCTTTAGTGCTAGCATAGGTATACGCCGATTTAAAAAAAAAACAACATTAGAGAAAGCCCTTATACAGTTATATGTAGCAGCAAGTATTTACTAACAGTATCGATCAAGTGCGTATAGTTCTGCAAACATAGCTTTCGTGAATTCTAAAATTTTTGAAAAAGTCAAATATAATTCGCTGAAATACTCCGTTACTCTTTAAAACATAAAATTGCCTTACTCATAAGCATAAACTTTATTAAAAAACATAACACAATTTATTATATGGTAGTCTTTCAAATATTAAATGAATCAGCTACAGTTTTGTTTCTTATCTACTATTTATAATTTACTTCATGGTTTAAACAAATATAAGGAAAAAATGGAAACGTACCTACATATTCGAGTTAATAGATGTTAAATCTACAAAAGGCATTCAAAGGGCATTACCATTTCTCATTCGTCTGAGACAGCGAACGCTTTTTTAATGATTCAAAGCGTTGCGTGCCCTTATATCATGAAACAGTTCTGCTGTTTCCCCCTTCACTAGCCGGAGTCGTCAAACACTTAAAGTTTCCTTAGACATATTTACTGTTTATGCGAAACGCATGGCATTCTCACTTTGATTGCTTCTGAAAAGAGATCACAAGACACATCGAGAAAGGACCAAAACCTAATTTATTTTAATTATTTTCTTTTGATATATTTGTTTTTCGGTCCTCCGATGCTCTGTCTGCTGGAGAGTTAGACGACCTACACATTTTCCGAACGTGATCAATTCTCAAGCAAAATATATTTTAACCTCTAAATTTCCTACACATTAAATATCAAGCAGACCATACTGAGAATGATTGCCTACAGTCACAAGAAGCTGTATATATTTCACTCTAAAATGTGAGATAATGATTGCATATTCTTAAAAAATATCCAATTATGAAAAAAATATAATCCATCGTGAGCCAAAAGAGATACATTTATATTTTGGTCTAAAGTGATAGAATTTGCGCAAGTTAATATTATTTTTGAAAAAAGCATTCCTTAACTTAAAAAGAGCCAGTTGAAACATAAGAGTCAGGTCAAAATGCCTTTCGTTACAAACATATACAAAGCTCTATAGAGCAAACTACATAGGATCCAAAACAGTACCGCTTGGGTCACATGCCACCAATGCCAAAAACGATACTTCAGCGTCTGCCATTTTTTTAATATTGTAAAAGAAACCATTTGCACATTTCTTAGGTGCTATATTTATCGGTTTAATAGAAACTTCTTTTCGAGTTGTGGATGCTGGTTGATGTCATTTTGAAACGGGGTCATTTTACGTCCACTCTTTTTTCAGATAATCGGTGAAATCGAAGTTCTGGGGTACAGAGCAACTGACAAGGGGATGAGCACATGGTATGAAGTTTATCACAGGCCTCTTACGGACGAAAACTGTTTGAATATAATATCATGTTAAAAGCTGCAGGGCTTTTAGGCTGAAAATTATAAAAACTGCTTTCCAGCCGATATGGCTGTCCATAAGGTATTGTCAAAGAGTTCCGACACGGAAAGCAACAAAGCCGGCCATTTAAGATGGATAAAAACAAAAAATGGACTTCGTAACGTCATAAACCGCTTTTAAATGTGATAAAACAAGATATTAGTCTACTTGATTTTCAAGTAGAAAAATATATGTTCCAGTAGTTCTTGCTGTTGAAGACAGTCTATTCTACCAAGTTTTCATTAGTGGGTATGGCTTATGATTTCGGGAATCCTCCAATAGCTTTGAATTCTGGATCAAGTTTGCTTTTTAAATTTTTGCTCAAAGTGTGCAGTTCTGTAGTAAGCAAGTTATTATACCCAATAAAACCTATATATTTTGAAGGTATAAATGAAGGTAAGTAAATTAATTTGGGTATGCCTTGTGTTAAACGTAATCCACAGCTTCATCTAGTTAGGGAAAATTTGTTTTCTTCAATATGTGTGTAAATAATAGTTGGCTGCAGGATATATCAGTAATAGATATGAAGCTGGCAAATTTACCATATTACTTACATGAAAGCTCCTTTATTCATAAAGAAGTTTGCAAACCTAAGCGAAAACCGATGCTTGCCTATAACTAGACCATTAGTTTTGCGTTCAACTGCAAACTTCTGCAGAACTTTACAACCGCTCAGTATGACAACTATAAAAGCAAATCACTAAATATGTACTGAATTAGTCAGAAAAATATATAATAAACACATTAAACACATGCAAAAAATGGGTCTGCCTAGGTTATGTGTGCTGAAAACTCAGAGCGATTGGGGCAGGGATCAATTGCCTGTAAAGTAAAGGAACGATTGATTGAATTTTTCGAGGACCTTTCACAAGGACAACCTTTGACCAATAAGTTTTTTAGGAAAACGTGTCACCATATGATAATCCGAAAGTGTGAGCTCCTGAGTTCGCATCTTAGGTTTTGGACCTTAACTTGACGATGTTCAGTTTTTTTCTAATCTACTTAATATTATCTTACGTCCTAGATAACTTATGTTAATGCGCATGATTCTCCTGAGAATGTCAAGCAAAAGTACGACTCTCAGGTTTTAGTAATTCATGCTGATCGGTAAAAATTGTCCCAAACGTAGGGCCACTGTCATCTTTGGCATGCTTTGTGAATACGTAATCAGTAGAGCTTATAATAGGTTACCTAGGATCTTCCGACCAAAAGGATAAATTTTTTACGCAGAACATGTAATTAGCGTTTCTTAGTCTTTATAAGTTGTGGAAATGGTCTGGTTATCTCATACTCTTCCTTGAGACGGGGAAAGAACATTTCCAACTCATCGCCTATTATATCGGAAGGAGACAGCGTTAATACCCTGGTTACTTGCATACCCCATAACTGCCTAATTAATAACCATCGCACAAACACCTCCAGCTATAAGTTATCGCTTGATAACTGCAGGTTAGGCCTTTGCAGGCAACCAAATAATCTGCATGCAGAATTACAGAACAAAATGCCACTTACCATCTGATAAAACAAGCTGTATGATGGAGACATTATACGTCAGAAAAAACTGACTGAGATCCAAGTTACTCTCCATGCACGAGGCAGGAAGTTTTTATTTGCAACGGGACGAAGACGAAAATGCCACTTGCTTAGAGTTAAGGGCTCAGCGTTGAACTTTGCAATGTTAAAAATTCTAATTGAAAATAAATTACCTAAGTGTTGGCTTTAAGTTAGGCTGAAGTGCAAGAATGGGATAACTCTAGGTCCTACAAAAGAACATTTTCCACAACTAAACGGGAACCACTGAGTAACTTTGAATGTGAGCGATGTTGTTCTAGAAGGGAAGTTCTACAGGAGTTTATGCACTACTAAGAGAGACAGTTACACTACGCTTCAAGTAAGCATTCGGTTTCTGCAAAAGCTTCCCTTTCGGTTATAAGCTACCAGATTTTGTGCCCACGTAGACAATGGGATTCTATTTGCAGTCCGAAAAGATACAAAGGGTGCCAACTGCTTCTTAACTGATACTTTCAACTGACTTACAGCCAGCGATTGACGTCATGACATGTTAACAAAAAGGCTAAAACGCTTTTTATATCAGGAAGGATTACGTAATAAGGATTGAAATTTTTATCATCTGGGGCATAATTCCAAGACATTTAACCTATGCTAGGATGGCGGCTTTTTAACGCACATAATTTTGGCTGTCTGCAAAGGCTGCACCCGATAAAAATGAAATACTTAGTGTTACTTCTATTGAATCTCGGTGCCCAAGTAAATTTGAGTATGGTTAATAGCAAAAGTAAAAAAACATACTTTCTCTTGTTTTACTTTGATAGCAGATCACAGTTTTATCTTGCATATTCAAATTAAAGGTTATTTTAGGTTTTAAAAATGATTTTTTTACTCCGAAAAATTTTTGAGCCTGACATGCTGTTCCATTTGCACTTTAAATGTTCGAGTATACAAACTTTATGCTTTCCGTGTAAGAACCAACAAACTTCCTCTATGTCATTAAGACAGTATCATAAATTCGTCTAGTTTTAAAATTTCGACTTTTAATTTTGAAAAAAATGTGCAAACTTGGAGGTACTAGTTAAAGGATAGTGCACTGTTTCACCTATTTGCTTTGCAGGTTAATGACTCAGCTACTAAATGCTCGAAGCATCACTCGGTGTCACAGCACCACCAATTCAGATTTGGAAAATATTTGCCGAAATGCCTTTTAATGAAAGGAAATGAAGTTTACGTTGAATCCCTGAAAAATGCCTAAATGCTCGTTCAGATCCCTTTACGCTAAATTCCTGGCAGATTAGGATTAGGGTAAATGTTGTGAATACGGTTGGTGTTGAATTTGGTTTAGCGATATGACTAAAGCGAACGCTAGGGTTAAATTTTGGGCAAGAATAAGTATTCATTTGTCGTAATCGCTTGCGTACAGCACTCTTATCTGCGACTGTCAAGTAGATGACTTCTTGCCAGATTCAAAGTGTTCAGTTTAATACACCTTTTGTTCCAGCGATCGCCTCTTAGTCCGTAAGGTTTAAGCTTAGGTTCAGGGTTTGAACGCGGGATGGGTAACATTCCTGAAATTTAGCAGAAGCCCCTCCATTATCCTGTTTCTTAACCTATTTATGATTTTGCACCAGAATGAAAAACGCTTGGATCAATTCTACAACTGTATCAAAATGGAGGATTAACTTTCAGAATCACACATCTTGGGAAAAAGTGCATCTTCGTTAAATTAACTAGTGGAATGTACCCTAGACGCCACGATTGGGGCCAATTCTCAAACAGCTGTCGAATGTGAAGGAAACCTTGATCTTGATGGGAGGAGGCGATTTTAGTTCTGTATGGGAATCTGGTTGTTAAAGACGCGGTGGTTGCTGGCGAGGTGAAGCCATGTGCTGGTAATGTTTGCACCAGTCTCAGAAAGAAAGGGTGGGAGAGTGTTTCTGGGTGGTCTGAACCTTTATGCATTTGGCTCCCTTATTCGCATCACAAATTGTAAGTTGAATAAATTGTCGAAATTTTTAATTAGCTAAATTTGGCTCTAAAAGTGAATGAATTAAGCGTCTTCCCGCATCTTATACAATAGCGGAAAGAAATTGATACTAGAAAGGTTATTATAAATGATGTAAGGACGTGGGAGGTAGGAACAGCCTGCAGCCCGTGCCTAAATGTACATGCTGTGAGTCACCCGAGGTTTGGATGGTCGAGATAGTCTGTGCTGCTTTGACCAGAGGCGTTCAATCCTCTGGATTTTATTTGTGTCTGTCCCTCAGACCAGCTATTTCGGGACAAGTAGTGCGAATGTGGCGTACTGGCCAAAACAAAGTATGCAGACAAACGAGTACTGAGCGAATAATAAGACGCGATCTCTGGAACAAAAGTTTTAGTATCCTGATGTTTCAGATTCTCTCTTTCCCTCTTCAGAAGCAGTCGCACAGTTAAAGTCACAGAACAGAGTCTAAAACACCTCCATCACTTGGGAAGTGTGCTTCATGGTTAAGTGCGCTTTCACTCGCGCAAATATGCATTTGGCCTAAAAAGGCGGTATCCTCCCAAAGTTGAACCGAAAAACTGTGGATTAACACTATTTTTCGCTAAGTTGCGCCCACCCTCTAATGGGATTCTTTTTCTGAATTTCGATTTATAATGCCAACAATAACAACGTAAAATCAGTTTTGTGACTGGGCTTACATAGGCTAATGAAAAGTAATACTCGAGGAATCCACGTTCGTTCGTCTGTCGTTTTAACAGAAGTGCTCATCAAGTGTCCTGAACCTTGAAGGACACTTCGATTTTTTTAAATTCCACGATGATTCCCATACCAATTTTGAAGAAGTCCAGTTTGGCAAACGTAAATTTCGAGTATTACCCGTTAGCCTTGTACACTAATTTAAGTTGCAGGTGGACGAGAAAATTGAAAAAAGTCAATCCATAGTAGAAATATGGAAATATTTAAGCGAGTTCAAAGACGACAGAAATAAGGGTAACCATAGTTTTAGTTTGGCTAGCGTCATTGAGAGCAGAATGAGGGGCAAGCAGAAGCTGGTTGAGCTTCGCTACTGTAAGAACCCAGTAAGGTTGTGAATTCAAACGTGCACGATTAATTTAGGCCAAGGAAGCTTGAGAGCTTGAACCAACGTCTTTTGCACGGTGAAACTGTGGACCATACAATGGTACATTGATATGAACGTTTTATCAGCCCAGGGTAACAGAAAGTGGCCAGCGCCAAAATGTTTAATGGCTTTTGCTTTGCCTTATGCTTTTCCTGACCTTTCATGCCATGTACAACAGCTATTCACGATGCCGGAGTGCCGGCGCTGACACTAAGATATTTTTTACGAGCATCAGTATACAGGAAGGAAAATTCAAATAAGCCGTATTTGGTAACGATAGGTTATGTAAAGAACCAAGAAAGCCAGAAACCTCAGGAACCGTTGGTATTAGAGATTTTCTGAATAGGGCATTACAACTTATGCTTTAAAATGTATATGGTCTTTGTGTAATTAAATGTGTTGTTCTATATTCTCTTTGAATTTACGAAGAAGACTGAGCGCATCGGTTATAAAAGCTCCAATAATTTGATAGCCATAGCGGATATCGGCTTGAAAGTCCTCGGATGACTTCACTGCCGATTTGTCTCACACAGACTTCAGTAGAATCCCTTTGTTTCGACATTAGTGTAACATGGATACTTTTGCTGGCATGAAGCATTCACATTTCTTCATCATTGAGCCTAAAGCAAAAAACGGGCCTGGTGTTTCTGGAATACGTGTTGCTGTACCTAACCTACCGTTACCTAATATTTATCCTGGATGTGAATGTCTAGGATTACAGGCAACTGGATTAAATAAAGAAATTTAAAAATATAATGGGCAGCTGCTCTTCAGTGAAAGTCCTGAGATTTCGTGGCTTTATGAAAACGCATACAGTGCCAAGTAAAATTAATGTGGTCACCTTAAACACATGAGTTGCATTTGACCAGAAGTTGTAATAACTGTCCTGATAATTGAAATAACCCCTGTTGGTATACTTTTTACATGTTGGACGAACATGACCAAGCGTCTTGACTCGAAAGATAAAGGCGACAAATAGAAAAAAAAAGAGTTTCATGCAGCAGTTCAGAAGACGAAGATACAATCGCTGGAACAGTGAAGATACTGCCTCACAGGCAGTATGTCCTCCCAGATGTACTGTAAGTTGTTGCTAGAATTAGCCTCGGAGATTCATTCGTTGGTTCCAAAATTCTCAAATCTGTTCTCAACTTCATTCATTTGATGTAAAGAGGTGGTTGACCTGCAAAGTTTGCCTGTATAGGTGAATTTCTACAAGCGCTCACTTTCGCATTAGCCAACATTTTCCGCAGCTTGTTCAATTTTATTGAGATAGTTCGACCAATAAAATTTTGTCTGGAGAATTTGACAAGTCAGAGTGCAATAGCATTATTCTGTGGCAAATTCTGGATGCAAAAGTTGTACCCCTAAAACAGATGCGCAATGAATTTATTGATTTTTGCTGAGCCGTGGGTCCAATGTCGCCTGAAAACCGGGAAATTGGACAAGTGACCAAGTTGAATAGCTTGCCACATAGGTGTTAACTTGTGAGATAAGGAATGGTGTCGTAAACACCCCCTACCAGGCTTTGAGTGCTTACCGATATCAGAGAGCAGGTGAGTTTTGCAGTTCCTTGCATTTAGGAATTATTAAATTTCAGTCTACGTTAACAAAAACGTTCAGCTGATTGGTTAGATTTAACGAGTTCACTATTAGTATTGATTTAACGGACAACTTATAATTAATTTTAATGGATTGATGTGAAAATTTCATATTGCAGTCAAAGAAAATCAGTGAGCCATGGTTCCTTCTGCATATCGGACCAACTAAGAATGTGAATGCACTGGCTTTTAACAGAGATTCTCGAGTTAGATGGTTCCACAGAACCCGTGTATGGAGGTAGACCCAGCGCTGCCCACCTACTATTCATTGGCAGCTGACCGCGCAAAGTAAACCACTTTAAAGTCACCCATAAAAAGGATCGTAAAAGGACGAAGAGTGAAAATCACAGAAATATTATTTTCAGGTTGGCAGGCGGAAGTATAACAAGCTAGGATAACAGATTAACACCGCGAACCTGATTACCTCCTACTTCTTGGGTGTGAGTAACGCAAGCGTGCACTTCATAAAGAGTAGATAAAATAAACTCCATGGAAAGTTTGCAAATTGCCAGTATGGCTTTAGTGTAGTTGTTTTCACAGGCGGAATCACCGTTAGTCGGTGCTCGTTTATGGGAGCATATTTATTGACCAGGTAAGTATTCGTACTTCTAATATTGAAACAATACTTCTACGTCGGATGACACAAGCTCTTGATGTTGTCAAAAAATGTCTTCTGGTCGTGATGTGTTGAAGTGCAGACTCCTGATCGAAGGAGTCGTAAGAGGAGCGGATGTGAACGCTGGGAAAAGGATTTAATTCCCCAACGTTTTGGATTCTCAAGCGAAACCATCATCAGAGCATCGCCCAGATAAGGATTGTGAACGCAAAAGGGGTGCAATATTTATGAGATGCAGGTGTTATGTAACCACATATGTGTTGTAATTAACCATTCTAGCATTAATCTCCGATGCGCTGATCGCCCGCTACTCCACATTCGAGCCGTTAATTTCCGCAGTTTCATCATGGTCGTCTTCCCACACGATGTGGATAGGGAGTTACATACGGACCAGTGAAAACTGTTATGTGCCAAGTAATGAGGTTGAAAGACCCACTGCAACGATAAGAAACGTCTACGGGGTTTTACGGGATTTTGAGTAGCTTCAGGAAAATAAACTACGCCTGCAAAAGTGAGAAATATCTCTTGGCTCCGAAATGCAGCATCAATGATAAGGAATGACGTCGGGTCCCAGGTCATGGGTTATTCTCTCTAAAGGTGGTAACCACTAACGCCGCGATTTCTTTGAAACGTGGTACTCCGGTCCTCAATTACTGTCTCCTTCTCAAAATTAAGCGCTGAGATTTCGACGCTGAGATTTCTACGCGTCAACTGGTGGGAGGGGGTGTGGTATCAGACGCTGGCGTCAAAGAGTTTCAGATTTTTAGCGTGTGTACTAAAAGGAGGGAGTGTTGGCAGACAATTTCTCCTAATTAGTGGGCAGTCATCGAACGCTCTTACCGAGCGCAACCTACAGTTTTCAATACTGAATAAAATCATCATACTACAGTGTTTTGCCTTTTCCTACCAAGGTGAGTCCGGATCTGGTTGTGATGGTTAGGTGAAACCTACCAACACCTTAGCTGCCTTAAACTGTTGAGCTCTGGTCCGTCATGTATTAAGTACTTGAGTTCATCGGTCTACCGATTGAGTTCCTAGCTCGTATACCGTCAGCCGCTACAATGAATACTAAGTGCCAAATAAAAGTGATGTCCTGGGCGCTGAGCAAATGTTCGCTAAGTCACTGGGTGGACAGTAAACGCGTCTGGAGATCAGCCTTGGTTACGGACACTGGTTTTCAGACATGCGGTAAGAAGAAAACAACCGTGCGTTCACGATCAGTATTACATCTGAGAAAGTCAAACCGCGGACACCGCTAGGATGAACGTGATTAAGGAAAAAGACAATAAAGCGAGGAATTGTACTTTCTGTATTATTAGCCACAATCGACCAGCTGTGCCCAAACCTATGTTTGGATCACCTGGGGTTTGAACCCACGATCTTTGAAAATTCAGTCAAATGTCCAAACAGTGTACCACGGGCTTGCCCTGTAGACTGTAATCAGGCATGGTAGCTATGTTTAAGGCGCGTTCCATGATCTAGTTACTGCACGAGCAAGTTCCATTGTACAGCTGGACACAATGAACGTCGCATAGCGACCAGGTATGCCTGTATATGGAAATACTGACAAAGGAAACCACAAGGGTTATTTCTGGCTTATTATTTGTCATTTGCCAGCCGTGCGCAACCCTGGGTTTGCTGTATCTGAGGCCCAAACAAGTGTTACTTTAATCATTTATCAAACGCTGGAAGCATTTTGGCCCCGGTTTCCTTGTCCTGTCAGTTACGATCGGGTATATTAACTGGGGTAAAATGCGCTCATCGATCACGTTAACGGACCTATTCACACCACAACTCTATCGGCAAACGTGCTTCCAACACAATTAGGGTTGGAAAAACTGTTCTTAGGTATCTCTTAGCATGCATATCGCCTAACTGTTTTCATCAGGCGCCCTGCTATTGTAGAGTTGGACAGACTTTAACAAAAAGGACAAAGAATAGTGGGGTTTATAGAAGTGTGCGCAGGAGGGACGTTTTTTAATATTTAAGACTCATAAGCCACCTGAAATTGTTTCGCTAGCGAGAAGGGGAAAAACAGTAAAATTGCCTTATCATATGGTCCTACTCGTAAGCTGTAGACATGCATACAGCACGTTTTTCCACAGAGGCTAAAGCAGAATCGATAATCTCACTTTTCCATATCTCCGTGAAGTGGGTTAAAAAGGAGAAGATATAAGCTAAAGTTAAAAAGGAAAAGATATAAGCTAATCTATAGACTAACAAATATGTGCGCCCGAAGTTATTTATTGAAGGAAAAATACACCGAGTTAGCAGCAAGAAGAAGAATGTTGTCTATGAGATTTCAAACGAACTGCAAAATTTCCCAAGGCCAATGAAACTGCGACGACTTGTTGAAAAAAGTAAAGTTGGTTTTGAAGAACACCAGAGAAAGACTTGATGAAATTAAGAAGGACCCGAAACACATGCCGCTCCATGTTAGAGAAAAATGAACATACATAGCCCCAAATATGTATTGGTAATACATTTTATGTTTAGTACGGCGTGGGGCAGAAAATGCACTATAAACCGATGGTTGCACGAAACATCTTTTAATTTTCAAAATATTTTTAAAGGTATTTTTTACTGCACGAGTAAGTCAAGGCCATATGTGTGGTACATCCAGTCTTGGCGTCGACAAAAGCTGACGTTTTAAACAGCCGGATACCTCATTTGGGCTCAGAAAAGGTCTCGTGGCGTTCAAAAGTACGACCGATGGCCATGTACCCGTCCACTCGGCAAATATCCACAGGCTGCACACGACATGCAGCACTTAAATTGACGCTCCGTCTTTATGCACATCTGTGCCTCATGAAGAAGTACTCATTTAACTTCGCAGTATCAGTCACGCAAACAGTGCATCTACCTTTGCTGGCCGGCAGCGATAAAACGATACAGTGCATGTCACTGTCGGTGAAAGAGCCATAAATGCAAACCTACTAGAAACGGACTCATTTCATCTCTCGTGTCTTTATCTCCTTGTCAAATAAATCCGTCCATTGGCCTCCAACCTCCGTAGCTAGCCTGTTCTCTTCTAAAACACTGCAAATACTAGGAACTCATGCTCTTAAGCTTTTTCCGTCTATACATAGGGTTGATGTGGACTTATTTTTGCATTAAGAACATCTGTTTACTTCCTTCATCTGTTTTCTGGGAAATCTATATTTGAATATTCGCTTTTTATCTTATAAACACCTGTAAGTCTTTGCTGTGAACAATTTTCTCGTCAAAATGGTCTCTTCTTTTGCTGGCGTTCGCATTGATTTATATTAGACATTTGGCATGATTGAAACCAAGCTGCGTCTACCAATATTTCCAGTGCTTTTATAGCAATCTACAGTGCAATTCATTAAATTTACTGTGGATTTAGCCATTCTATGACCCTTTAGTTTTTTTCTGCTACAGGTCAATGAGGAAATCTGTTGGAGGGGTGGGAAGGGAGGAAATCGATGAACTGAATACCTCGAAACTTCGTTACGCAGCCATAAAAAATAGGCAAAACATGTCTCCAATGCTTTCAGCTAGTACCCACGCTGTCCTTATGGCAGAGCATTGGATATTTCCATACTAGTGTCCACCTGTCGGTGACTTGTGATAATTACGCGTTCATTTAGCTGCAGCTGATGTATTTCAGCTCAACTGTTTATAATTAATTTCTTTCCCATTTAAACAATATTTGTACTGCTTCGCGTAGTGATTTCTGGTTAAATTAAGGAGCTAACCAGAGGTTATTCTTTGTAATCCTTGTTTATGTAAAGGATGCAAGTAGCAGTCAACGGTCACTGTTCAGAAACGAAGTGATTTCAGTGAAGAAACAGGCTTATAGATATGGGATTCATTATGCGTCCTTCATAATTTAGAGAAAAAGGTTATTCATCTGTTCAGTGGCTTTTATTTCAAACGTGCAATAACGGCTTCTGCCTGGCTATTTGAATTTGTGTGAAACAGATTTCTGACCTCGCATTTTGATTGAATCAAGGCAGCTAATTATGCGATATTTAATGGCACTAGCCACCTGTGTGACCTCAATTTTACTCGCATTAGGTCAGAAATTATTTTTGCGTGAACTGTTTCTAGTGTAAAAAATAACAGCGCAGATAAGTCAACAGTTGACCTGACCTCAACCTCCGAAAGGAACGCAGGTGTCAGTTTAATTGAGGTGTGCTTTTTCGGATAGGTTACATAAGCAAGCATATGATAACTTAATTTCCCCGTTGCTTTACGCGGGCATTCGAGCCTGCATCAAAAAACCCCACATAAATGCTCTAGAGACACTATACTAAAGTATTCAGTGTTAAAGTACATATAGGCGTCACCTATATCTTACATATCAAGCTATTGTTACGTCAAACAATCGTTTCTCTGTTGAAACTAATAAGCAATATACTCAATCGTTAAAGGCCCTCCAGAGCTTTGGTTTTTGCATGCAACAACAGGAATTACATCCAATATACGCTTGTGTTTTTGTAAAGAAATGAAGATTCAGTCTATTGTCGAAAACCGTTGGAGACCATCGAGAAGGTGTTAGGACATTTAACTACTATTGCACTACGGCACTCCGGTTCAAATACCCCTCTGCTGGGGCGCGAACACCAAATTCAGTTCAGTTTAATTAAGGGAAAGTTAGGCGACGCCTTTGAACTCCCTATTGACTTCACTCACATTGCACATTAAAAAAAGCTGACACACAATAAATGTTGGACAAAGCGTTATCTACCTGTTACTCATCATTTGTTTACGAGGTATATTTAAGATAAGATGGCTCAAGAATGCATGGGGACAGAATTTAAATTAAAATGGACTTCGCTGAACATAAGGTGTATATTTTAGCACGGACACAGGACATTAGGACAACATGGACCTTTTAAAATGCCACCATCGAAATGCGTGGGTGCGAGTGCTTGGGTAATTATACGATGGGATTGTCTAAAACGCATAATAAATGACAAATTGTGGAAGAAAACAAGAACGATTTTGAAAACCTCATATTTTTTTCAATTTTCTTTGTAGGTAAGAGTATAATCCCTTTCACGGAATCTAGGAAGAGAACATTACCTTCCAATTTTTTTAATTTGAGGCAGCCAGCTTGAATAAAATTGAGGTTAAGGCAGCAACTACAAAAGGCGACAATGTCTTCTCGACGATTCTTTGCAATAATTTAATGTGCAGACTGAGAGGTAGTGTTTATCTGTTTACTGGCTGGTGGACGTATTTATATATGATAAATAATTTACTGGAATTCAGTGCAATAGGACATAATCTTAGTATACTTATCGCTTAAAAATACTGTTCAAATGGGTTTTCCATTGTTTGATCTATTTTATATTCTTCTAAATTCATGCTCTTAAATACGTTAAACGGTATTTTATTCACGTTATCTACTTTTCGAAAACGCTTTCCATTTTAGGTTTGCTTCATTCTTTGGTATAGGAAGAAGTAACAGTGGGAAAGGGTGAAAAGACAAGAGGGCGGTGAGAAACCAATGTCATGCCATTTTTCGCCAAAACAATGTGACACGCAATCTCTTTGAAAACTTTCGTCTCGTCTGCACATTCCGGGGTGACCCGAACAGGTTTCATCTTCAAGTGAAAGGTAATTGTTTTTGAACCGTGTAACCTACTTCTAAATTCTTACTTGGCTTAGAGCTTCCGACCCATAAGCCTCCTGAAGCATTGCAACTATTTTCTTGCTGTTTTATTAAATAGGAAACAAAAGTTGATGTTGGCCCATTGCCCTTTAGAGTTTAGATGGCAAAATCGCCAAGTGCAGTGGAGGAATTTAAGAAAATAATCACTCGGTGCTCTGTATCGATTTCTCACAGACGCTTCGTAACTAGCTCAGTAGGACGAGTTATGTAATAAACGTACCTAGTTGAGGAGGGCAGAACTAACAACCCTCTCTTAAGAGAATTCTCGTTCCTGAAGAATGATAGTTTACGGTCACCAGTGACAGTGTTGTCAGGTTTTGAAAGGTTGAAGTCTGGCACGGCAACTGGACTGCCCATCTGGAACGGTTTCTTGATATTGATTGTTGAAAAGTACGAAATTTAATCGATCCCGGCACTCAAAATTTAACGAAACGTACTGTTTTTTAGTGCTGCCTGGGTGCCTGCTGACCTTCTGCAAATCAAGATCCTGTGAGTGAACTTCCACACCACTGACTATCACAGCGGAGCACGTGATTTCTCTGCCTTAGACGGACTATACATTGCGTGCGTGTAAATCAGTGCCATTGATGGTCAGTCTATAAGCGGTTGAAAGGACATTTGTCCGGTATCCATTCGTTTCTGTGCAATACCGATCTATGCAATAAGGAAACTGCCTACGTAGCGCTGCAAGTACAGTTCAAAAGGCCCAGTCAAAACGAGAATCGGACTGTTTCCAGGGCCTGAAAGGGTTGACATTAGTCATGCGGTTCTTTCAATGGCAACTTTTGAACTTGGCCCTAAACGCAACAGTGGCAAAAAGTAATTGAGCATCACTGCAACGTGTTCCACGTTCATCCAGCAGCATCACAATTATTGACTAACGTGAAATTTAAACAGCATCCAGTCAGACTACTTGACTTCCAGTCAGCTGAAGTCTTCACAGATGGGTTAATGTGGACGGGTGTATGTGAAGTAGAAAAAGTGGCAATGTCTTCGTGGCAGTATGGGCATCCCATAAATACCAAAACAATGAGAACAGAGATCAGGTCATGATCTGAAAGTCAAGTCAAAGATCTGCAAAAGAGTTCAACGAAATGACGAATTTGCATAACCACGCTAAAAATGGCTCATGGAAACTTACGCTAAAAAGCTACTATGAAGTAACACTCTTACACAGTGGTGTTCCGAGGCAAAAAAGTGCTCAGAGTGTTGCGATGTCAAGATATGTTGGAAGTACGTTAAATGTCGGTCCCACAGGAACTTATAGTAAGAACTTCATTACTAAAGTTTGAGCAACCATTTGGCTTGTAACCTCCACGTAAACTTTCAAAGGAAGTCAATGAAAAATGATTTATTAACTATTTTATTTCGGGATCGCTTGCTGAGAGAAAACTATAACTCGTCCTTTGCAGGTAGCGCAAGGGTGTGACAAACGTGACTGGGACCAAAGTCTGACAAAATCACTCCTTTTTGTAAAGTTTTAGTGGTCAAACTAAGTGAAAAATCCTAGAAATGGAGGTGGATATGGTTGTTAACGTACTTGAGGCTACGTTGATGCGTGTCACACAGGTGAATTTAGACAAACAGGTAATATTAAAAAAGTTTCATTGACAGAACAGCAGTATTATAAAGGAGGATTGTGTTATAACTTCTGTTCACCACTTTCCAGTTTACGACTGAAGCAGTGAGTTTAAGGCATTTCAGTATTGGTCTCGGTGTCAAAGCATTGACTGTCGACAGGTCTGTATTCAACCGTTTGGAAACTATAAAAGATTCGTTAATGAGTCTCAACTTACGTAAGGGTTCCTGAAAATGAAGCATTTAGTTTGTTTTCCATTCATGTCTACCGCATCAGCACAACCCATATGATGCGCGTCAAAATTCTGTGAAGCCCAAAGTTTGGTCTAGAGTCTCACTAGAACAAAACTTACAAGTGCTTTTTGACAGATTCAAACGAAACAGCCTACTGCTACCTGGCGATTTGGGCATTAATTCCTTTGTCATAACTTGATATTTTGATGCATTTTCCTACGATATATTCTCTTTCCTATAATTTTCATATGGGGACAAAATCAGGACGACTGGAAGTGAGGGTGTGTGTAATGGAAGACAAGACTGCAAAAATCTTCACGTACCAACCTTAAAAAATATCATGGTGGGAGTCTCAGTCCTCAAGATAGAAATAGTCCCATAATGGCTACATTATAAAAGTACCTCAATTTTGAGAAATGAACGGTTTGCCGACAGGTACCACACAAACATTGTTCCAGCCTCATGTTTATGTTGAAGGTAAGCTAAGGAGATATGTGGTAGCCTTAAAACATCGATTTTACGCGCTTTATCTATGATTCTTAATGAAAACGTCCTGATAAATGGCGAATTGTAAAGCGCTCATTGATTAACCTTAAAGATTGGCTACTCTATCGTGCTTGGAGGCGATTCAAAATGGTACATGAACTCCACATTACTGTTTAATGTGGTACTCGGTTGTCCCAAGTCTTTGCCTACCACGCCAGTTTCAATTTACTTCGAAGAGAGTTGAGGCAGAACTGGTAGGGCTTTTAAGCTTGACTTTGATTTATTGTGTAGGTCCCGAGCTGCCAAGGTTATTCCATGCTGAGCGTTAAAGCCTGATTTGCCTTAAATTTCAGGACTGAAAATCATTTTCTTGATTTTTGAGATATCAATATCCTGGTAAGAGAAGATATCTAGAGCTGAGATGTTACTAGCACTACCAGTTTACCGAGTTCCATAATATTGAACTGCTAGCGTCAATGTATATAGAAATACTAGTTCCTATCTGTTATTTCAACGTCGGACCAAATTTCATGTGAATGTGCACTTCAGCCATGATGCAGTTTTTGATAAAGTAATATGATATTCTAAGGTTTTTGATAAACAAATAGAACAGAATCAATATTTGTGGCCAATCGATTAAAAACCTAAATAAAACATGAAATGTGAATCGGTATTTCAAGGAAAATCTGGAATCCTACTTCTCCAACCCTAATTGGAATGAAAGTATTTTTAAGATACAGAAAATCATACGTTAACGATTAAAACTGACACCTTTATATAAATTTACTACTCACTGAACAGCCTATCAATATATAACCTGATGATGTTCTGATGAGGATGTCCTTTTCAGCGAAATGAGGCAAAAATATATTTGCCTTAGTCAGCCAACTGTCAGACAACGAAAAAACGGAGGAAATACAGGCAGTGTACTTGAAATTGTATGCTGTTTGCCAAAGACGATATTTTAATTTACCTCTATCTTGAACTATATTTATGTATGAACTTCACTGAAAGACTATTTCCAGGCATTCTTTTACTTTTTCAGATTCATTTACTCGGTTTATTTTGCAAGGACGGGTTTACTGTACATTTGAAGCTTAAAATGTAGCAGTGAAAGCGATTTTTGACGTTTTCAGTATTTATGCAATTTTCTTAATGCAGTGATATTACTTTCAAAATTTATTTTAGGTTTTGGAATTGCTTGAAGTCTTTCATTATTAATCCATAGCCTAAGTCCATTTGTTGCTTTCAGTTACCGGGTAATTAGGAATCGTTTGTAAATTGTATTTGCTAAATGGTTTCCTGATTAATTACCTTCTGTTGTAGCCTGCTGAGGAATGTCCGCAGACAATCAGGGGCAAAAAGAGACATAAGATTGAACATAGTTAGGTATAAGACCTAGTTGCGTTTTACCCTATTTACTGTTGAGATTTGTGATTTGGATCCATTTACCATGACACAGCAAATACTGGGCTGCCTCTCCATCGTCCTGAACCATTCACGATAGGCAAATTCTTTCATTTATTTCAAAAACTCATCTAGACCCATGGTTAAGAAAGGTGATGCTAAGAATCCTCACCATCTCCTGACATTTTTCCTGGAAATGCCAGAGTATTGTGAAAGCCAATTTGATGTTTTAACCTTTTTATGAGCCTTTATAGAAGAAGATCTTGTTCCAGCTGCAAAATAAGGTGACTAAGTATTTCAAGGGGCGACATGTTTAGCATTTGGAAGAGCAATCGCAGAGTGGTTGCTACCGAGTTGCAGGGTTTTCTTGAGTTTGTTTTGAGTAAACAACTGGTTCATTCTTAACCTTTTAAAAAATTTGTTCTTGTTTCAAAATATCCTAAAGCAGTTAGGTTAACCTGCCCAATGCTTGTAAGCCATTGCTTCTTTTAAATTCCGGCTAGAATTTAAAATTGACCTATGCAGATTTTCCTGGATGGCTGCCGCTCAATGTTGGCTTTTGTTTGCAGCGAAGGTATGTAATGAAGGTGAGAATTGCTCTACGCTTGGTGAAGTTTGCTGCTGGCGTCCCTTTAAAATGTACCTGGTGGGTTACGGACGCGTCTAAATTGCTCCAGGTCCTGTAAATTTCTGTCACAAGGGTTTTGCCATTTGCGCTGTTAGCCCAACGCAGTTCGGCAAATTGGAGATCGGAGTTTGCCTCAAGGCACACGAAGCCGTTCATCGTTTCCCCGAAATTTGCCAATCCATTAATCTGATCTTCCCTCAGACGTTCGCTCAGACTTTTGTTCCTCAATCATTTATGTTTGTAGCGTCTTGCTCATTTTCTTTCATCCCATGGGAAGGAGTTATCCTTAACATGACCATTTATTCTGATCGTATATATTAGCGTATATTCACTGGTTTACGCACTTTCAGAATCACCAAGACGAAGAATGACTCCTTACCGCGGGATGAAAGCAAATGAACAAGATGATACAAGCATAAATGATCTGCTGTGTATCGTTAGGTATGACGTACAAATTTGATCAGATCTGTCAGGTATAAAAACAACTGCAACATTTATCGGAAGGTTTGCAAACAAGTCGTCAAAATCCATGCCTAATAATGTAGAATCTCTACTGATATAGTCGGAATTGTGCCCCGTTTCACGTTTGTGATGTATTTCAATAGAAATAGAGCATTTAAAAAAAAATCAAAATTCATGGTTTGTTGGATGCGTTTTCTAAAATTTCAGTTTCCGGTATTCAAAACCCTTCCGTAAATTTGCGTATGCTGCCCCAAATGCAGTGGATTTAAGTGTATTTCGAAGGAAATGTGGGATGAACTAAGAAAAGTAACTCACTGAAAAACGACTAAATGAAATCAAAAAGATCAAGAAATTTGTCTCAAAGTAACTATCTCTCATGATTCTTTTCAGGAAACTCAATGAGATATACCAGAAAAAAATGGCCGTGGGTAATTTTGCGTGTGAAGCTGTCCTTTGAGAATATTAATTCGTTGTTTTGACTGGCCCTTTTGACTCTCTCGCTCTTGTGAAGGCACAAAATATACAAAAAGAAGCAGAATCTGAAACTGTCTTTAGTAAATCCAACTTGAATTGATCAACAGCATTTAACTATTTGATGCGTCGAAAGGATTAGCCGTTCCACTGGCTTAAGGCCACTATCGTTGACGCTCCCCTACGATCTGTTTACTTATCAGGTGGCTGGCTGAGTTTATGGAATCTAATGAACTTTTGGCTTCCGCGTAGGATGACTTTTAAGGCAACAAGACGAAAAAGGATATTGGAGCGTAATGTATAAGGAGAGGATTGATCTAAAAATAAAAACGTCTGATGTTGAGCTGTGCTGCCGAAAGTAAACTAACATATTTCAATAGATGCTTGTAAATATGCTTAACAAAATTTACAAGTGTTAGGATAGCTGGAGCATTTTAAACCTTTAAACCGAGTAAAACTGGAAATAATAAAGTTCTTTTAGCCTTTTTTACGCGAAACTAATATGTGCAAATGATGCACTCTATCCGAAGTTATACCGCTTGCATATATGCCACGTCCGACCACAAAACACGAAATTCCTTTTTATCGGGGTGAACAAAAGTTAGTTCCTCAGAAAGGGTACGCGATTTAAAAAAGACAAATAAGCAAATGAGGAGCCTTTGCGGCGTAGGAGGATCAGTTCCAGCAAATAAGATCCAAAAAAGTAATTTAGATGTATGCCAGACATAGTTTATGCACGGACTAATAAAAGAGAAACAACGGTAAGGAAAATGATTGTCCAGTTCATGTGAGTTCATGTGACTCTCACTTCTATGCTTTGAACCTCACAACTTTTAATGCTCTTAATTTAAAACTGTGTAAGTTGACCTTAGAATAAAACAGACATTTCTAGTTTACAATTATCAGTTTTGGTACCAAATAAAAGTTTGAATAAGTTTAAAAAACGTCAAACACATTTTAATTATAACCAACTATGTGATTATGCAGCCAGCCGGTTGCCTGCCGAGAAAGGATCCTATAAAGCGCTTTGAATATTTTGTTGCTCATTGTTGCCTAGTTTTTATTTTCAATAAGAGAAAACCATCAGAAAGTGAAACATGATGCACCCATTGGATTTAAAATTGAGCGCATAACTTTGAAAAATCATGACACGGTCATTAATACTTGCATTTAACGTTCTTATTGCAATATGGCAGAGAAACCGGTGTGTATTGCGGAAGCATATATATTTTTAGAAGAAACATAAGCATTCAGAGCAAAGTAAGGAAATGTGGTTATTTTTACTGCCTACCCTTGGCGTATTAACCGCAATACGAAATTACAAATTGCACTTTTTTTCCAGCGTCAAATCAATAAAAGCAAAGGAAAACATTGCCAGACGTGGACAGAGATTGCAATAACGTTTTCAACCGCTTTGCACTAGTTAAGTTAATAACACAAGTTTTTATTTCAAAAGATTTCTTAAACAAGGTTTGAAACCACTCTTGATAGTATTGTACTAACAGTAGCAGCTTCAAACGTGTAACGTTAGTTGCCAACACGATCCTTGTTTTTGACGTTGTGAATTTTGAAGCAATTGTTCACATTCAGGCAGCAAATTCACGCGACTACCTAGCATTTAGCCATCATTTTCCATTTCTATGCAATAAAGAAAGAAATATTTATTCAGCTACGTTCAACTCAACAAAGTGTCTGGCTTTCGTGATGACGATAAGCTAAGATAAACACATATATGTGCAATAAATTGCATGCTCTTCCGTACCTTGTCATATAAATGGACGCAGCTAAACAGTGCACCGGTGCGCTGATATTCAGTTGAAAGTTTGGCACGTGAAGCCCCTTTTGATAGCAGTAGCATAAGAAAATAATGCTTGATTCATCTAATTTTGCGTAATAAGTATTCTTTTCTTAAGTGTTTTTATAGCGTATTTGGAATGCCTTAGAAAAATCTACAGATGCAGTTTCGGACGCCCGTTCGAATAAGCGAACAAGAAGCTCTTAAATTGTAATAATTGTATAATAATAAAATTAAAGGCTTAATTACAAAGTCAAAATGGAGGTGGTTTAAGGGACTTTCCACAAAGGAGTCTCGCCCCCAGCATCCTATGGCAGGTGATGTATAACATATGTGATCATGTGTGTTGTAGTTATGTAAAATACGTTTGCGGCTCCTAGAGGTTATAGGATTCTGGTCGAATTTTCTTTTCAGGTGTTATTTATCAAATGATTTTTCATTCCGTAATTTGGTCGTCTTACCCAAGTTACACCCTAGATTAAAATAAAAATAGGCCTTCATCGGGGGAGGTCTATTCGTGTTTCAACTATTCGAGTGACGACGGGCTCCGGATGTTGATATTTCAATCGAAAATCCAAGTAAGAACACTTGCAGCCCGAGTGAAGAGATGGAGCACAACCAGGGGATCCTTCAACACCTCCTGCATGCCAATTCACCTGCACACATTACCTATGCATGCTAAAAACAGCAAGAATACTGTGATGATAAAGATAATAAAATATTTTGAATAGTTTTTTATTTACCAAAAACACGAGATCTTAAGGACCAATACCACAGTCAAAAATATAAAAGCCGCACCTGTAATACCGTCTCCACAAGCAACAGAGACTGGGGATAAAAAAGTACTGGCGATCGTCTGAGGAAGATCAGATCAACGGACGGGCAAATTTCCGGAAAAAATGAACAGCTTCGTGTGCCTCGAGGCAAGCTCCAATATCCAATTCACCCGAACTGCGTTGGGCTTACAGCGAAACGGCAAAACCATAATGACAGAAAATAACAGGACCTGGAGCAAGTTTGATGCGTCCGTAACCCAACAGGTACAATTTAAAGGGGTGCCAGAAGAAAAATAAATGTCTTCCTCAGATTTCTTTTTAGCAGTGTTTTCCATGCAGTTTTTATTGCTTCCATGGAATATTTATTCATTCATTTGATTTTGCAGTTTTTTCCTCTAATCTGATTTTATGTTTTCGCGTTGACTGCAAAATTCAGGATTTGATTGAATGTCATTTTCTTTGTCTAGTGAGGAACTTAATGGATTGGTCTGTTTACATGTATGTCCTCTGCGAAAAATTAACTAGACAGTCAATTTTTTACCAATAAGTTCTCCGATTATTTGGCTTGATTAAACGAAAAAATCTCAAATTATTCATATTTTCATAAAAGTAATTCAATAGGTCTGTTTAAGATAGATGTTTTATTTCACATTTTTATGCAAATCCAATTTAGGAAATAAGCTGAAATCGTTTTCCAATTTGTGTACTTCTCCTGACTGTGGCTAATAAATTTTCTGCCTTAAATAAAAACCCTTTTTTTCTTAAAAATTTGATTTTCTCGGCCCATGTTGCTTTTTATACAAAGAAATAAAATGAACTAAAAGAGTCACGACGTATTTCAGAAAAATTTCCCAAATGGCCAACACTGCACTCAAACTGTATGTGAGCTCCACATTTGCAGAAACCGGACCATCTAACTATTTGTTCGCTAATGGCGGAAAAACTCGTCACTTATTTTTTTATGGAGTTTGCATATGCTGAGAAGTTGGGTTGTGCTTAAGCGAAAAAAATTTCCACTTAGCGTCATTTGTGTCCTTAAGTGTATAAAAATACACAGTCAGAAGAATTCGACTTAATAACATAGATTATGTTCCGTTTTCTTGAGTAAAACACGATACTGCACACCGTGTGCAGCCTGATTAATGCCAAGCAGAAAATCATATCGGAGTGTTCAGTGGAGGAGTTATCGTAAATGTTTCGCTATTTTCATGGCTTTTAATTGAGAACCACACACCAGAATAATATGGTGATCAAGGACAGTTAATAATATCGGGAATTCACTAATAGAGGGTGGCTATAATTTCTGCCCAAAGTCCTGAAACTTTGTTTATGAGATAACTCAAATGCAAAAAGAAACACGTTTTTTTCTGAGATTAACGCACTATCGCACCTCGTGTAAAAGCTGATTAACGTGGAATGCAGGCTTAAAATTTACACTGGCAACGGAAGATGTGTTGCAGGATTTCATTTTTATTAATGTCTTCCATTTAAGAAGCACACGCTCATACTCTACTGCGATTCTGTCTCGTTATGGTCAAAGCATGCTTCGCACATGCATTTCCAATGCTCATTACAGATTTCAGAAAGCAAAGGCTTTTAAGTTGCACTACATGTAGTTCTGCCGAAAAGAACGTCCTTTACAATTATTTGAATTTCTAAATAAAATGATTACCTGTGTGTCGAACATGGAACGACAGAAAAGGGGAGAAATGTTAAACACAAAATGGATGCCCATTCAAAAACAATCTTACACAAGCCGGCATTGCTCACAATTTGTAATAAACCTGTCCTCTAGAAGCCTTGCAATAACCGAAGAACACTTGCTTCCTAAGACACTGAATTGCAAGCTTTCCGACTCGAAATACTTGCACTTTCTTGCGAAATGGGAGTCCATTATATCAGCGGAATCTCTTACAGATTATGAAAATTTCACAATTCAAAATAGCCCTGTAAATGCCTCAAAGAACCAAACCCATTTTCAGTTCTATCGCATGAAGAAACAAAAGCACTAAAATTTCTCAAAATGGACAAATGCATCTTCATCCTTCGTGTGGACAAAAGAGCTTAAACAACCATTTTGGACAACGTGCACTAGGAGAAAAAGATGCTGCCACCGTTACAAGATAGGAAAACCTATTAACGTCTTGACGTGGATCCCACCAAATTACAGAATTAATCGATTGAAACAGTATTAAAGCTCCTTACAGGAAAGAATCAAATATCAGGAGATTTTGCCAAATCCATGAGACCAACCGAACCGAACATATCTTATCTATAGACTACCCAAGGTTCACATACCAGAAGTGCCACTACGCCCGATAGTATCGTTAATCTGTGCAACAAATTATAAGATTTCCAAGTGGCCTTTTCAAACATTTTATCCACTGACAAGGAATTTCGAAACATTCATGGACAACTCAATAGGGTTTCTGGACAAAGTACGAGAACTCAACATTGCAGTAGATGAAATAATGGTATCTTTCGATGTTGTTTCTCTCTTCACATCTATAACCTTATAGCTGGCAAGGCAATAGACAGAAGAATCACTCCACGCCAATGATATAGATGTGCCGCCATCTGCCTTGTTTTAAATCTTGAACTTATGACTAGAAACGATTTTTTTATTCGTACAAGGGTTTTATCAACAGCGAAAGGGAACCCCAATGGGGTCACCCATCGCTGGCTTCCTTGCTGAAGTCACGATGCAAAAATTAGCATCTACTGCCCTACTACTCTTTAACCTCAAGTTATGGATACGCTTTGTTGATGACACGTTTGTCGTCATTAAAAATTACCAACTTGTAACACCGCATAGCATTATTAACTCACCAATACCGGAAATCACCATTAAGCTCGAAAAAGAAAGTAAAAACCAACTTAATTTTCTTGACGTCTTCGTACAGCGAAAGACAAACGGGACCTTTCAAAAATCAGTATATCGCTAAAACGCTTATGCGGACATTATCCTACATTATGAGAGCAACACCTTTTCGCTCACAAACGAAGCACTTTGATCACCCTTAGAGATTTTGTGCATTGATGCGTGATAAATTAGGCATTTTAAGAAAGGGATAAGGGAATATGTTGTTCCGATATAGCCCGCAAACCAAAATAACTTGCGAATACTTCCATACATTAAAAGTGTGTCCGAACACGTTGACAGACACCTGCGGAAGTATCAAATTTACGTGACGCACAACCTAACGATTACACTTCGAAAACAGTGGTTACATCCTAAGGATAAAGGGGGCTATTTAGATAAAAATAAGTCGTTTATAAGATCCCATGTAACAGGTGCAATGTGATGTATTATGGCCGCACAGAATAATAAGCCTCTACACGCCTACACGAACACCAGTTGGCTGTAAACAGACGAGACCACTTGTCTTAAAATGCATGGCATACACTTGAAAATGGAAAATAATTTGCATGGGATAAAACGTTTTTTTGTCTTCTGCCCATTGAAGAAAGACCGGGAATTCTTAGAGACTATTTACTCCGATGACTCATGCATTAATCAAAACATCGAATTGGATGCCATACACAAACATCACAAATGAAAGTGGAAAAGGCAGTAGCCAATCAAGATGAGATATCCACCAACAATGACAGCTTATGGGTTGACTGATTCAGCAATAGCAATTTTTCCGACGTGATTTAAATTTTAAATGTTTGTTGTTCGTGTTACCTCAAGAAAAACTTTGAAACGAGCGTCACAAATTTACGTAATAAACATTTTAATTGTTTCCCATATATATGCGTTAGATGAGATTTAATTATTTTGGAAAATACAAAATTTAATGCGTAAATTTTCAGAAACTGGTGCACCACTGTATATGCGTGTCGAGACGCATAGCAGTGAACCGGAAGAAAAGGTTGCCGAATTGCAATATCTTCGACGAGTGTTCAGAGAAAATGGCTACCCGCGAAACTTCGTCAACCGATGCATGCGCAAATGGGATGAACGACAACATCGCACCGAACCTAAATATTGGCGTGCAATTCCATGCGTCAAAAACGTATCGGAAGCCGTCAACCGCCTTCTCGCGCCCCTTGGAGTTGGAGTCGCACACAGACAGGAGGCCACCTTTCGGCGTCAGCCAATGAGAACAAAGGACCCACTGCTACAGTAAGAAACATCTGGAGTTATTTATCGGATCTGGTGCAGTTGCGGGCAAAACCACTGCGTTGGATAAACCGTAAGAATGTTTCGGGCGCGAAATGGCGAACACGCGGCAGCAGTACAGCTAAATGATGCAAATTCTCAAATCCTGGCTCAGTCGGCGATAACCGGTCACAAATTCCGTTCGACGAAGCTGAAATTCTCGCCCGAGGTGATAATCGCGTTAACCGTGAGTTGCTCGAGCCATTATTTACAGGCTCCCAGGCTATTAACAAATGCGCTTTCCTACCTAATCCATATTTTTGTTGACACTCCGTTTGGCCAGAGTAATTGGCCCGTCGGGGAGCGCTCAGTCGAACACATTTCCAACGCCGGTGCCGGTGGGGTAGCTGACCGAGCAATCATCACGCCGACCTCCAACACAAGTGACTAAATTTCCGTGGATAACGACCCGCATGCCGGCCATCAAACAATTAATGCATCAGAGCACAGTCGTCATCGCTGAACGGGGAGCTGTTAATTACCGTAGGCATGTTGTAGCATAGCGACGGCATCCTATAAATACTTCAAAGCCCTGTGTTCGAATTCCCCGTATCTGATACTGACTTTGAGGCTGGGTTCGAGTTTGAAAACGAAATGTCAGGCAAATAAAATTCTTGACCGAGCAATCGCATCTACTGATTATCAGGCGTAAAACTTACTTGCTAATTTTATAGGTCGTCCTCGAAACTGAATGTTTTATTTTTGTGTTTTACTATTCATGAAACCCAACATTCAAGCGTGCCAGCTGCTGGTGAATCATGTTTTTTCACACAAGATTTAAGCTTTTGAGCGAATGCTGACTTCTAATTGCATTGAGAAAACACAAATTTAGAACTCTGCAATCTTTATTTATGTCCATAGCTGTCAGTGGCTCAGAAGATTAAATTGTGGTGCTCGCTTTTGTTGCAGGTCCTTTAATCTAAGTACGTGCTGATAAAATAGGCATTAGGTTGTGATAATAGGTGCTTAATTTTAATTTACTATGCACGGTTTGGACAAGACAGAGCTTGTGACAAAAGTAATGGTTTCTTTAACCCTGAGTATGATTTAATAATGCAAGAAAACATTTTGCCTTAGATTGCAGTCTATTACCGATTTTCACTCTTTGCAAATACTTTTTGATCAGATTTCCTGTCCGCGGAATTTTGCATTTTTTATGAAAACGTGAAATAACGAAACACTCAATTACCATAAATGCATTCGTCATCGTCAATGAAATATTAATTTATATAATGTTTACTGAAATGAATGTTTTCTCTAAAGACACAATATTATATGTGGTGCTTTTTTAATCACTCGTATTGTGCATGTTAACATCACTGGCAAAATGCGAAACTACAAGTTCGCGCGGAATACTTCCTTGAATTAACTGCAGATCAACCCAGTAAACTGAGAAAACCTCACCTTAACAGCCGGCATGGAGAAGCACATTAAAAACAATAGCAGCAAGCTATGAAGCCACCGGTATCGCCGCTCCCAAGGCCAAACGCGCGTCAAGAAATTGTCCAGTGCCCCGGACCAATACTGCCAATGCCCAAGCCCTCCCAACATGGCCGTGCGATCAACGAACCTTTCGAGTGCGAATCAGCCTGGTCGAACATCGTTGGACAATACAATAACAATCCGACCACATCAACTTCTGCGTCAACTTCTGCCAACCCTCTTTCGGAGCCCCCAAGGAGCACCCGCTTCCCTCATCCCCACCATCGTAGAGACCACATCCCAATACTCATCACCTGTTACCTCCACCACCACAAACACAACCGTCACCATCACCATCCCCACCACCACAATACCAGCGATGGGGACTAGGTCATAACCTGTCCTTATTGTGACCGCACATTCACCTCACGCAACGGTCTGGTCGGTCACTTGCGAATCCGGCGCACAGAGACTGGTAAACCAGTACATGGCGCACCAACCTACAGCAGAGATCACCTCATCCACGGCCCTCACTGCCCTCGCGCATGCGATCGCCATATGGATCTATTCGGTTCCTTGGGCATCAATGACAGCAGAATTCACCGCAATGACGACAGCACCGATACAAACCACAGCCCCTCCGCTTCTGCCATTGTCACCGCCAATGCCACCACCACTACCACGAATGATAAACCCCAAGTATTCCCTGGTTTCTACTGCCAACACTGCTTCGCAACTTCACTGCGAAACTATTGCATGGAGCATGTCAAATCAGTGCCTGGGGCTTCGATATACATTTGCAGCGGTCAACTATACTGTTATCATTGCTCCCGCACATTCACACACCGCATGGATCTATAAGTTCACATGCAGCTCTACGATAACCTACTGTAAACCACCGTAAATTAAACAAAATCATCACAAAATACCTCCCAATGTGCATACGGAGCACACTTACCATCATCATGTATCTGCTAAAATAACGTTTTCCTAGAAACCGTTGATGGGAAGGCTGCCAAAGGGCCGCTTACATAAGACCACGCCTTCAGCCCAGTGTGCGATGTGCGTTGAGTGGTTGACCAGTGAACTGAGCACCACAATTTAATCTTCTGAGCCACTGATAGCTATGGACATAAAATTAAAGATTGCAGAGTTCTAAATTTGGGTTTTCTCCATGCAATTAGAAGTCAGCATTGGCTCAAAAGCTTAAATCTTGATTCGTGGCAGCGAAAACATCATGATTCATCAGCAGCTGGCACGCTTGAATGTTGGGTATCATGAATAGGAAATACAAAAATAAAACATTCAGTTTCGAGGATGACCTATAAAATTAGCAGGTAAGTTTTTTGCCTGATAATAAGTAGATGCGATTGTTCGGTCAAGAGTTTTTATTTTGCTGACGTTTCGGATTCAAACTCGAACCCAGCCTCAGAGACAGTATCAGCTACGGATAATTCGAACACAGGGCGTTGCAGTATTTATAGGATGCCGTCGCTATGCTACAACATGCCTACGGTAATTAACAGCTCCCCGTTCAGCGATGACGACTGGGCTCTGATGCGTTAATTGTTTGATGGCCGGCATGCGGGTCGTTTATCCACGGAAATTTAGTCACTTGTGTTGAGTCGGCGTGATGATTGCTGAGTCAGCTGCCCCACCGGCACCAGCGTTGCAAAATATGTTCGTCTGAGCGCTCCCCGACGGGCCAATTACTCTAGCCAAACGGAGTGTCAACAAAAATATGGATTAGGTAGGAAAGCGCATTTGTTAATAGCCTGGGAGCCTGTAAATAATGACTCGAGCAACTCACGATTCAGGCGATTATCACCTCGGGCGAGAATTTCGGCTTCGTCGAACGGAATTTGTGACCGATTATCGCCGAATGAGCCAGGACTTGAGAATTGGCATCAGTTCGCTGCTTTGCTGCCACATGTTCGCAATTCACGCCCGAAGCATTCTTACGGTTTCTCCAACGCAGTTGTTTTGCCCGCAACTGCACCAGATCCGATAAATAACTCCAGATGTTTCTTACCACAGCAGTGGGTCCTTTTGTTCTCATTGCCTGACGCCGAAAGGTGGCCTCCGGTCTGTGTGCGACTCCAAATCCAAGGGGTGCGAGAAGGCGGTTGACGGCCTCCGATACGTTTTTGACGCATGGAATTGCACGCCAATATTTAGGTTCGGTGCGATGTTATCGTTCATCCCGTTTGTGCATGCATCGGTTGACGAAGTTTCGCGGGTAACCATTTTCTCTGAACACCCGTCGAAGATATTGCAATTCGGCAAACATTTTTCCTCCGGTTCACTGCAATGAATCCCAACTCGCCAATATAGTGTCCTTTCGCAACTGCGTTTGTTGCTGATTGGGTTGATTGCTGTTAAAGTTCTGTACGTGCATTGTATTTTTCGCTTTCCTGAACACTTAAGTCCTTTAGACCACCACAATCTTTGCGACAGACGAGGACGTCAAGGAAGGCCAGTTGCTTGTTTTCTTCATCCTTCATCGTAAATAATGTCTGGGAATATGCTGTTAAGACGATCTTTGAACGTAAGCACCTGATAACTTTAGATGACTACGAATGTGTCATTAACAAACTGAGCCCAGGATTTTGGTCTGTGGTGTTGGAAGACCAGTGACTCCAACCGTTTTAGGACCGCCTCGGCTATCAGTCCGGATATCGGCCAACCCATTGGTGTTCCCTTCACCTGCTCGTAGAATTTTCCGTCGAACGTTAAGAACGTCCTGAGATAGAACATCAGGAACCGAAGTACTTGGGCATGTCAATGGTGATTCTCAGTTTCATCGTATTTGTTTCGTAGGAGTAGTTCAAAGGTCTCGACGGCCAGGTCCTGCTGAATAGAAGTAAAATACGACGTGATATCAAAAGATACCATGACGTCGCTATGTCAGCTGTAGTCAACTCAAAAACGTGAAAACCTTCGCTTATCTAGAAAGCACCCTGTCACACAACCCGAGAATCGATGACGAGGTTGCTTAACGGATCTGCAAAGCCAGTCAAGTCTACGGCCGGCTGTAGGCGTCCGTATGGAATCGCTACGGTATTCACCTGAAATCCAAACTAAAGATATACAAGGCCGTCGTCTTATCGACACTCCTTTAGGGTGAGGAGACCTGGACCGTCTACTCGAACCAAGCAAGGATGCTGGTACACTTTCATCTCAGCTGCCTACGCAGAATACTGAAGCTGAGATGGCAAGATAGGATCCTGGATACAGAAGTCCTGGAACGGACCGGAATCCTCAGCATCCACGCCATGCTGAGGAAAGTGTAACTGCGATGGAGCGGCCACCTGGTAAGAATGGATGACGAGCGACTACGCAAACGACGTTCGTACGGAGATGTCGCTTCGGGTGCTCGCCGACAGGTTGGTCAAAAACGACGCAACAAGACACTTTGATGAAATCGCTGAAGCAACTGCAAAATCAACCCGGCAACCTGGGAGGACCTCACCCAGGAAAGACCAGCATGGAGAAGATCCGTGGAGACTGGCTCAGCAATATATGAGGCCAACCGGATCGCGGCCGCCAAGGGCAAAAGAACGGCACGAAAGTAACCCGCACCCCGGAACAACATCGTCGATGCCAGGC
>WEDG01009951.1:0-26960 GCA_017591395.1 Schistocephalus solidus | reverse complement strand
ATTTGAGCAGAGAACGCCAAAGCGAAAAAAGACAGTTCAGACGACGTGGTCTCAATTGAACCTCCCAAACGCAGCATCAGTTATTTGAATCAGTGCGACAGCAAACCAGACAGGCAGAAGAATTTCCACCCCTCCGCCCCCCCTAGGGCAAAAATACAGGAAAAACGGAATGGCGCAAGGCTAGCGCAACAGACAAGCGGAAGGAAACATTAATCTGAAAGCGCCCACCACAGCCCAAGAATAGTCCATTGAACGGATTATTCATCGAGCCGGAATTAACTTCCAACCGACCAAACCTCAAAACTCTTCTGCGATAGTTAGAAACAGGGACAAAAAGGGTAAGAATAAGAGGAGAGCCTGCGGCCTACAAAGACGAGTCGATTAACGAAAAGACCGGAGGCACAATCATAATCCTCCAGCTGAAAACGCAATAAGCCTGAACCGCCAAAGCCATTATGACAAGATCATGTCCCCAAGGCAAATACGACAAAAGAATAAGACAAATGTTCAGAGCTCTCCATTGACTCAATGCATAAAATAACGGATTCTAAAAGCTGCCAGCTAATTCACACGGTTAAAACAGCCATGAACCTTAACCACAAAACATTACGGTATCCAACATATGGAACACACTAGAGGCAGGCCAAAAATGTTTTGTGCGCAATCCCCTCTAAACAAACAGAATGGGCAGGTGGAAGCGCATAAGACGGATCTCGATGCGGAGCACTCTCGCAAAGGAGCTGGAGCACACATTACCGGACGAAAAGGAACTCCATACGCACCACGTCAGACAGACAAGGATGGTGTTTCTTTAGGCACTCGAATAAGACCGCAGGCTAGACTGCCTAACTTACATCGCCAAATTAACCCCAACCGTATCCACAGAGTTGAGTTAGGAGGAGCCGCTGAAGCTATTGCATCGGGGATAGACTTATCCAGCGATTCTTTACGGCACTCGATAGCCAGCGTAGAGATGCGAGATAAAACCATCTTTACACTTGCCAAGCAGCCTCACAGGAAATATGGTTTTAATGCGCGCATTAGAAGATATATCACTGAGCGCAGCTTTCGAGCTGGCACAACATCTCGACTCAAACGACTTCGATCTGTTGAGCCGCCCCGGCTTTCCAGCTTAAAGAACAACAGTGAAAATTGGACGTTCCAACCCCGGTAGAATATTTCCCTTCCAGCGGACACTGATGCCAGGATTACACAAGCCCCAACCGCAAATAGAGACCATGGAAACTCACGCAGTCGGATCGGAGTTTATGCCGGCGCATTGGATGCCACGCTGCACCAACTTTCGGAAGCGTAAAGATAATGGCTCACTCGCGCAAGTTAACCATTACTACAAATCGAAAATGAAATTTCTCACTACTGATGACACCTCGACTGCTGTAGTCCGTGACGATGTCCACTATATGCTCGCTGGTGAAGGTGTGACGGTGGACGGTGACGTGTGCAAAGTGAATTATTTTTAAATGAGCAGGTGTAACTTGCGATGTAGCCGCCTGCATCTTATCTCCTCCTCTTCCAAACCTGCGCCCGAGCCTTCAAGGAGAGTTAAGAAGTCTGCGGAGAGGGCGCAGGTGCGGCGCGACCGGAGCCGTGCTCAGCGTACCACCACACCTGGCTCCGGATCCCACGCCGGAGCAGAAGAGGCATAAAATCCGCGTACAAGAAGGAGCCATCGCAACTGGACTTTGGCTTCAGGGTCCGCCAGCAGCTTTCACTCACCATTGCATACACACACACTGGGCTCGACGCGATCCGAGCTATCCCGAAATCAGCCAAGGCAACCTTTCCAAGCCACGGCTTCTTACCACGACAGCTTTTAAACGCGTCAAATCTTTTATGGGTGAGAAAATCCTCTGAGCCGTCGACCTTACTCCTCGCACGACCCCACACCATCAGACCACCGTCCGCTGGTCCGTTGACTAATGTGGAAGTGAGGCGCAGCTGCTGGTGACCTCGTCTACGCATGGTAATTACACGACCTGGCCCCAAACACAAGCAATCTGCAGGATTTTAACACAACAGGGGTTGAGCGTTTGACCGCAGCCCATATGCAAGCAGCGCCAGAGGTGACGTTTGGCGAAGGAGCCATTGCAGCCCGACTCTCAGACCACCAGTCAGCCACCCACTACGGGAACACACACTACTGGACCGGACCGCGAGGTCCGGAGGCAACCGTCAGCCGACGACCTCCAAACCCACGGGCCCGTATTCCTCTATGATATTCTCTTTCGCCTATGGCAACACTATGCAACAGCAGGTACCGCTATGGAGGCGACAGCCGAGGACTCATACTTTGCCTCCTCAAAGCCAGCTATACAGGACCGGGAAAATTACGTTTTTGTGGTGAAAGCGTGATCACACACACGATATTGCGACCGTCGATTTCTGACAGCGATAAGCCAACCGCATGCTCCACTGAAGGGTGGTGCAGTGGACGGTGGACTTTGCACGTGATTTTACGTTTGAAAGTGATAGCGGTACTCCGGATGTATCTACTGCACTTCTTCATCCTCTCCGCCTGGAGCCCGGTGCCGCGGGACAGAATTCAAGAAGGCCGGAGGCGTGAGAAGACGACGTACTAGGCGACGGGCGGAGCCGCCCCTGGGCGCACCACAACACCGGCCCGGATTCCACGGAGGGAGCTATAAAGGGCTAAGCATTAAGAAGGAGCCATTGCCAGCCTGACTCCTGATCCGTAAGCCGCCATTTCTACACAAAACACACTGGGCTGACCACGCTGATCCGAGGTGCATCCCGTCATTGGCTAACCTTCGAAGGCACGGCTTTAAGCGCCGAGGTTTCACGCACACACGCACACACACCCACGACGACTACTTACTACTACTACTATTACTGACAGTTATGTAGCAATACCAAGACCGCCATTTTCAGAAAAGGGTGACTCCTACGGAACGCAGTACCATAATAAAAACTGAACAACATCAGAAAGCTCCTTAGCCACACTCTTCCCACTTACCGAATGGTGACGCCGGGTTCAGAAGCCCAGCCAGCACATGGGCGCCAAACCCGGCCAACGACGATTCTTCAACAGCGTTTCCTTTAGCCGATTAAGCGCAGGCTCCTGCATGGCCAAACTGCACCCTTCACTCAACCTCCGCAACAGTATCGGCGGCGTCACCATCGGCAAGACCAGCCGTCTTCACTTTGGTCACAACCAACAGTTCGGCGCAGTTCCGATACACAGGCAAACACAGAGGCTTTACCAGACCCTTGGCGATGGCGTCACCACACCGCATACCTCCACTCCACCCACCTGAGACGGGAAGACAATCGTAGTAAAGATATCCAAAGCCTGAAGGAATACGGGTGGTCACGAGGCAAGGTCAGCTAACTGCTGAACGACAAAGCGTCAAGCAACTAGTCAGGATGCGTAGTATTGAGGTGCCACGGTGAATAAACCCTTCTTCAACCATGGCACCTTCTTCTGAACCGTAAACCCGACCCAACCAAACAGCTGAACTTGGCACCAGCGGTAAACGCTGGGTTCAGCACAGCTTCATGCCCCTACCGCCTCAGATACCAGGCATTTACGCACGACAGTCAACCGACAAAGGATCACTTATACATGGGCCTCACAGTTAACACTGATGGCCACCCGTCAGAAATGTGAGGATAAAGTCCCAAAGGGGTATTGTGACTTACCTTCAACCAACTCGACCCCAGAACCCACTGTCAACCAATTGGCAGGCCTCCGGTCTAGCCAACGTATCACACAAGCGATTTAATTAACTGGGATCGCAGAATGGCGAGGGTCACCATACGGCAAAAGCCAAGAGAAACGAGCGAAAATGGGTCTCAGGAAGTAATGACACGACGTAACTACATGATAGCTGAATTGTATCGCCACGGCTGATGTTACGAGTTCATGCTCGCAGCCCCAAATCAGAACGGCATCAGAAAAGGTAATGCATCTACAGGAGTCCCAGAATGTCCGGAATGTAGTTGCCATGCGGCCGCGTAAGTATGACACCATGCCCTCCTCCACCTTCGTCACCGAGGATGTCCGCCATGGTGCAAATGGCCGCATACCGAGTCGTTAATGCCCGAAATTTCATCCACCGTGTTGGATGTTGGCACTGATTTATCGGCCATCTGGCCCCAACGGCACTGGTGTTGGCAGCGCTCAATGCCGAACAATCATCACTCCAAAATGCCATCAGGCAGTTGTTAGAAGCAGAGGGCAACCATCTTCGATAAAGGGGAGCCATTAATTGTCAAATGTACGCGGTAGCATAGCAACTGAATCCCGAAATGCTGCAATCACTGTGGATGCATTCGATCTGATGCTGGCTTCGAGCAAGAATACGAAACGTCGCATCAAAGCAGGAGCCAGTGCAACTTAACTTCAGTCTGAAGACGTCAGCTTCATGAGTGCTGACGATATTCCAAGCATAACCCCCGCCCACACACACCCTATAATTCTCTGTAAAACAAACAAAACGCAATAATCAAAGAGTGGCATTAAATTTGTCACCCCCGAAAGAGAAGATAAAACAAACAGGTTATTCGCTAAACGCGACTACCCGAGGTGCACAGCCGGCCTTTACTCCGAGTAGAAGAGCCTCGTAGCGTAGGATGTGATCAAAAGGTACTGCCACAAATCGGTCGCCACCAATTGCTGTATCCAGCGACTCCATCCGGTATTGCGATGGTGTTGTTGAGCTCATTTTGACATGCCGCGACCTTGACACGTAGGCCACACTATGAAGTACAGTTAAATAAAAAGAGTTACTGAAAACGCGAAATAGTGGCAAGGTGGTGACAGTGGGTGGGATTTGAGACGATGACAACGAGGGCAAGACTTGAGTGCAGCTAACAGCTCCTAACCACCTGAGCGAAAGATCCTACTACGAGGCCTGGGTTTAACCACGTACGGTCAGATCAACACGCACCAATCTACTGCAGCGTATGGAATCCACACATTCTGATACAGTGAGCTGGATGCCCACCTTGGGACCTCGTGAGGCAAGCAATCAATAATCCACTAGATGACTACCAGACTCAATTAATGAATTGGTATGGCAGAGTTTGAAGGAATTCGTTTGACACAATTTTGCAGAAAAACTCCAGTGCCTAAGATAGGAGGTTCAACTCACGATCGCACGCAGCGAGTTTTGTACATAGCCAATACTCTAACCACCTCAGCTACGAAGGCGACCAAGAGATCCTGAGTCTAATCCCATTTTGTGTGTCAGTTACACGGCCCGTGCATGTAGACTGGACAGTACGGAGAAAACCAAAATAACGCATGAAGGCCATTTAAATGGCTCGGTGGCCCGCCGACCTCACAGCCTCTAAAGCCAAAAGAAGGCCACAAAGGCTTGCTGTCTGAATACATGGAAGGGACTTTAGTTTATAATCATCACATGACAGAGTTAAAGAGTTATACTACAACTAGTATGCTCTCTCAGATAAAGGGATTTGGTAATTATCGGCTAATGAAATCCAAAGAAGAAGACCTATCGAGTCAAAAGCATATGTAAATGCTTCGCCCTTCCATGCCAATGTAAGCCAGCAGCTCCGAAGCTTAACATAAGTGAAGTACCCAGCACGTTGGCACTCTTGTTCGCCATACAGAATTAGCCTCATGTTGCAAGTGTTGAGAGAAGGCGGCTGAGGGCCTCCGAGAATTACTCTACGTACCGGGAGTGCCACAAAATTTAGAGCCGGTAGAAAGTTTGATCTCCTAGTCGCGTTCGCGCGATCACACCAGCAACTGACAAGTTGCGCGGATAATAACCATGTGAAAAGGCGCTGTAAAGTCAGCAACCTTGTCTTCCGGCTCACCACAATGCGCCTCAGGAATGACGTAACTTACGCAACTCTGTTGTTGGCTGGATTAGTTCGTTGCTGTTGAGAGTTCAGCGCTGATTACCAAAATAAGGCCTGGAAGTGAGTTAAAAGTTCTAGTTCATGCGTTTTGGTCTGATTGGTTTCGGAATCATGCTGTCCGAGGCAAAAGCAGAACAGAGGTGCGTTTAAGGAATTTTCTTCGATTATGGAGCAAGGCGGCCAACGGGCCGGTCTGGAACTCCCTCAATTTCGATTGAGGCGACGAAATGTTGCAGGACTGGCGGAGAAGAGCGCTCACGGTCGGACAGCGTTGTTGTCTGCTCGCAGGACCGACCATCAAAGCAAAAGATGAGGACTACAGATGATGGTTTAATTCCATGGAGCCTTAGCAAAGCAAATGACCACGTGATGCTAAAGGGACAGAAAACACTAAGGCAGCAGAGTAAAAATACGGCAGGAGCAGAGCATACGCACCTTCCTGGACGATGTGGCCGCCGAGCGATGGGATGTTGTCCATCATACCGCCACGGTGTTGCCAATCTTAAAAGCAGCCCGGTCTGATGCCTCCGACCTGCGAGGATCGAACAGCGAGTAGTCGTGAGCATTTCACCCAGAAAATCGAGAATTATTCAGAGATTGACATCAATCGGTAATCGTACAACGCACAATGCCCCAAACCGCGGAGTCTCTGTATGCGGCATTTATGGAAACGAAAGAAGTAGGCGCACGATTACCGGGCTAAGAACTGTTGCCCGACGATTTCGGATTCAGGTCCATAGCAGTATCAGATAGGGAGTTACAGGATTTATAGGATGCCGACGTTATGCTACTGCACGCCTACGGCAAGTAACAGCTCCTATAAAGCGACTGCGCTCTGGTGCGATAATGGCCTGATGACCGGCCTTCGAGTCGTTAATTGCGGAAATTTAATCCTTCGTTGATGTTATGCTGTGGTGGCTCAACCACCTGGCTCACGAGCAATGGAAAGAGTGTTCGTCCGCACGCTCCCCGAGTGGTTGATTGCTTTGGTAAAAGCTGTCCCCGCATCGAATATGGGATGGGGAGGTCATACACTTGTTAGTAGACTGGGGGCTCGCGCACCATGACTCGCGGAGTCATGCAATTGTCATCTCGCAGAACTTCGGCCTCATCAAACTTGAATGTGTGGCCGGGTCTCGTCGAATGCAGTAGCGACTGCATGCCATAAATACTGCAACTCCCTCAGTATGATTTACTCGTATATAATAGCATAAAGCTCGAACATGAATCCGAAACGTAAGGCAAATAAAGTTCTTAATCAACGATCGCATCTACTCCTAAATTTCTTCTGATGATTCTTTCTGCGGCATCCAACATGTGAGCTCTTGACAAAAGGATGAAAGTGAAAACAATATAACTGGATCACGTATCTCCTTCTTCTTTTTACTTTTTCGTCTTATTTTTCTTCTTCTTCTTCTCAACAACTTCCTGGAACTCACGCATTTTCGCATGTACCGGCAGTTTATAGAAGCGTTAGGTTAGATACAGGAATAGATACCTCTGCATTAAAGGTGATTTAGCGTCTAATTCCCGGAAGGATACCTATTGTCCTGCCTCTGTCCTGTCGCTAAAATTGATCCTAGCCCGCCCTCTCCCTGGAAATTCGTGAAAATCCAGCTGTAGTAGTAGTATTAGTCGTAGTAGTAGTAGTAGTAGTAGTAGTAGTAGTAGAAGGGAGGGATACTCTGTCCTACCGAAAATGTAAGCTGGAAAAACATTTGAGAAACAGCCGATATCTACTCGCAGGGTTTAGAGGACCAATCAAGAGGAAGAGTAAATTTTTCGGAAACAAGGACTGCAACTGCTCAGTCTTTCAGATTTATACTATGATACATCATTGCAGAAACGCCTGCGAAGGCTGTAAGCATAAAAACCAAACCAGGACAGAGTTCACAGCAGGCAGTTAACCACGGCCCTGCTGTCACCCATTTTCCAGGCATAATGAAGCAGTATATCAGCAATGGCTGTGGAGGTGGCGAATAAAGGACCATAAAGTGACAATTAAGCCATCTTCTTTTTGAACGACAACGAAGTCGCCTTTAGCAAGAAAGTTTTAAAATGAACACCCATCGCATATTCCGCGGAGGGTTTACCTACCTTAAAGGGCTTCATCGCACGTGGCCCTCTTAAGAAAGCCCATGCGGCGGGCTCGCGTACGCGTGGGGATATCTGACGTTTAAACCCAACCATGTGACAAAAGTCACCGAAATTTCCAAGTTCACAAACGATAAGGTCGTCAATGTCTCCGGTAAGTAAATCCAACAGTGTCGTGTGCACAGATTTCTGAATGATAGAACAGACTCGCGCATCATCTACCTGCACTCTCCCTCAGCACCCACCATCTCCCGATGGCAAGCCGACGTGATACGGAAGCCGGCGCAATGGTTGACAAAGCAAAGCAGCCCCTGTACGCGTGCCACACACAACCTGACGTCTAAATCAACAAGTGTTGGGATTAAATTAGGAGGCTTCGGAGTCTACGCCAGTGAGAGTACGCTAGAGGTCAGAGTAACGAGGATGCATTACAGTCTGATCCTCGGTTCTGAGCAAAACCCAGGTAACATCACGACCTATCGCGTCATGATAGGTTAAACGGCAATAATGAACGTGCTCATGGGTTATATGTACAGTACATTCTCTCCACCCTCTTCCACACGCTCACTGGAATTATCGAGGACGGGAGAAGACACAGTAGCTAACATGAAATATGCCATCTCCGGTCGGTCACACGCATGAACGGCAGCAGTTAAGAACATGCATAGACTTGGTGGCAAGTTGACGGTCGACTTTAACGAGGTCCACCGAGTGCCCGACAACAGGGTGGGTGTAGGGACGGCGAATTGCGTGTGAATTAGTTTATAATGATGGGAGACTTGCTCTGTATCTACCGCACTCTCTCTTACCTCACCCACCAGCAGCCGGTGCCATGTCAGAGTCAAGAAGACCGGAGGAGGGATCAATTGCAGGGGGCTGGCACGGGCGGCGGCCCAGATCACAATGAGTTGGAGTGCATGTTATTTATTAGTCTAGCTCTTTCCGGAAGATGTCCTTGTTGCATGTAGAAGATATTTTAGTCTATTTTGTTCATCAAAATTTTTATAAATTTTAGCAGAAATTTACGTCAGCATATACTCGGGAAATATCCTATCTTAATGGTTATCCTAGACTTTGTTTGCGCATCTGCGCTTGTTTTTCTTGTTGTTGACTTCTGTCCTGACCAAAACGGGAGAACTGTTACATATCAGATTTGAAATTCTGTGTGATTTTGTGATCTAAAATGGCCTAGCAAAGGCGACAGAGAATCGTTTGTTTAAATACACTGATATTGTCCTGACCCTTGCGAGTGCAGTACGAATTAACGCTAAAAATGGCTATAAATGAAGGGTCATTTAAAATTTTGAAGATATGCGAAGATACTTTTTAAGCAGGTCTATTTTCCTGTTGTCAGTATGAAAGAATCAGAACAGGCAAGACATTAGCAGTTTGAGCACCATGCCAGTATTCACATACTGACTTTTTCGTACGGTGGCCAAAGTGGTTGCAATAATAAGCGAAAAGTGAGTTCTTACGTTTGCAGCAGCAAAGTTACCAATATTTTCAGGAAAGTGAAAAATAACGGCCCGAAGAGTCAATTTGCTCTTGAATTTTACCGTGTAAAAATGTAAATTACATGGAGATCCTTTCCGCAAAATGCCGTATTAAAGCACCTTTTAAATAGGTAACTTATCAGCGAAAGTTTTTTAACTAAACAAAAGCATCACCATCCTTGAATTTTGTTGTAGACTTTCCTTTTTTCGGCACCAAAGTTTCATGTTTGGATGCGTTTTCAAAAAAAAGAATGCCCACGCACTCAGAACTTCAACGAATTCTTTCCAAAAATATCTTATTGTGAAGGTTTTAATAAAATACATAACCGCAAATTAACCGTTGATATTTCAAGGACACTATAGAAATCGACGGACTCCAACGTCAGCAAAGCACCACACACAAAATTAACGGAAAAAGTTATTTTATAGAGAGAAAATGGTCTGCCTACGGATGCACTTGTCAATTCTATTCAAATTTAATAGTCATTGGTCTGCCTGTCAAAATGTGACAGTATGAAAGCTTTTATGTCCGTGACGTCTGCATCAGCAAAACCCCTTGGGCTTTAATTAACTACATGTCGTGAAATATAAAAAAAGAAAAATTACATCGATTTATCACAAAAACCTTTTACAAAACACGACTAGACTTGAAACTGTGCCATATTTCCTATAAAACTAATTCTGGGAGAATATTTAATGAAAATGCATATAAAAATAATTTTTAAACGTTATTGGCAGGTAGTTACTCGCATGGAAAAGCATATGCACACCTCAAAATGGAGTCTACTTGCAACACAAATTTTTGGGCGTTAGATATTTTCGCCCTTCCTAATAAAACTGGTGTCGTAATGAACGAAACAGTACCTGCAATACTTAGGTTGCGCTTAAATTTAGATGGAGTCGCTCATTATTAGTTGAGCGTTTTGTTGGATGGATTTACACTCATTGCAGATAATTTAGACTTATTTCACCTGTTAGGTCACATATTGTATGACTTGATTAAACTCAACTTCAGCATAGTCTGTTTGGCGGTATGACCTTATCCGATGTGTGCTGGATTAGTTTCAAAATACAACTATTTGCGTAATCGGAGCAATCAGCGTGGGTCGGAAGTCACAAAACTCCGATCGCAATGTTTTTAAAACACAGAGTCCCATAGAATGGAATAAAAATTAAAGCTTCAATAACGATCAGTACGGTAAAAATCAAAGAGCGGACCGGATTACTTGCGCAGAAAATCAATAATTTTTGTTTGTATAAACTAGGCCATGCAAGATCAATTCAAATCGAGAAGACGACGACGCATTTGACTTCAGCAATTCTACTTCACGAACTTTGCGTCCTAAACAGGATAATAATTTGAACAGACAAGTTTTGATGGTAATACGTTGAGAATCCCCAGGAACAAAAATATTGTAGGAAGGGCGTTCATCGTTAGACAGACTTGTCCTGTTGCCCCTTGGACTCAAATTAAAGCCTAGAAGACAGTCGCATAGAGACGAGTAAGATATGCAGTGGGAGAGAGAGAAAGTCTACCGACAAAGACAAGAGTGACTAGGATGGTCATTTTTGGCTCATTAGCCATCACCAGCCAGCTAGCCAGTCACACCCAACCTGACCGATGAACGCCCTTCCTACAAAAATGAAGCTTTCCGATCGCAGCCAACAGGAAAACGGGCCCGTGACTCAAAGATAGAGCAGTGGACTACTTAAATCTAAAACACCAACGATCCCGGGTTTTGAAGGCCAGATCATACGGGCCTGAAGTTGGGTATGTCTGGCGAACGACCGCTAATGAGCCAGAAGTGGCCATCCCAGTCTCCTTTGTCTTTGCCGGTACGCCTTAACGGTGGCAGATTTCCGTAAAAAAAAATCCGAGGAAGATCTTGCCACGCCAGCACTCCGGCTTTTGAACAAGGTTCTTGTCGGTTGCCTTAAAAACTGTCCTCTGTAAGTAGCATGCATTTTTCTATGGATTTTCGATGTCCTTGTAAATCAAAATATATATCATAGTTTTCTAATTATTTGAGAGAAACTTTAGTCTTTTTAAAATGGCATATTTGAATAAAAAGCGTTTTTTGGCTTTAACAAGTTTCTGATTATAAGAATTTTTAAGACCGTGAAATTCTCATTCATAAAGCATCATATCTGTCCAGTTATTTACGCTGCTTGCACATCCCAAAGCCAAATTTTAAGAGCAGTTTGCCATCTTTGTCGGTTTTAGCCCCTTCTGTTGACGAATAGCGTCTGCGTTAATTCATTCATACCTTGCATTTGAGTACATTTCACACAAATGACCGAAAAAGTGCTTAGAAAATGAACAGGATGCCCCGAGCGTGAATCAGCTTGCGATTATGTTTTAAGTTAATCGATACTTTGACAACATTTTGATTTTTTTTCTATTCGAGAATAAGTTAAAAAGTAGACTCAAAGGTTCACAAATTTCGGCCAGTAATGGGGCTCCAGGGCTGTTTTTCATGGTTAAGTGACAGAACTCGAAAACAATAAGAATATGGATAGCAACAGAACAAGGACAGATAATTGGACGCGTCGAAAACCCCTCAGAGGCAAAAGAGAGGACTTTAGAATATGTCTTCTTATTTTAAAACGTTCTTCAAAACTTAAAAAGGAGGTGCCTGCGCAGGACACAGAGAGACAGTGAATGTTTGATTTTACGTCGCCACACCTCTCTCGCTCCCCATACTACGCCAAACATGGTCATTTACTCAGAAAACAAAGAGAAATGACGAATAACGACTTTTTCTGCATCAGTCGTCGCATACACCAGCACCTCAAACCTTCTGTTTACAGAGGGCCATGCTCAGAACCAATGGGTTTTGCCCACATCACGCGTTCAAATTGGTTGCTTGCACAGCAGAGATATGGGCAGGTGCGACTGTAGGCAGTGAAAGTTGGCATTCATTTGGAGGGTATGCTGATTGGCTGATTCGCGCGTGAGGTTGTCGGCTTGTGAATAACCGGTCCCCTGCTGAGAGTAAGGCACCACAGACACACAATGCATGCAGTGATGCTCCTTTGCGACCGAATACACGCGACGTCGCAGATCTGCTTACAAAATGGAGCAAAGGCTGAGTGCAATGAGCTTTTGTGGGGGGTTATGACGCAAAGGGAGACGAAGTGCTGGTGAGTGCTCAACTACTGCTGACGTGGAAAAGCGCGTATGCCGGAAACAGGCTTGAGTTTAACCCATTCCCACGTCAGAACATTAATCAATTTAGTAAAAAGTACTACGAGACTATGACAAGGAATAATGGGAGGACCGATTCCGGTTTTATTGGCAGTCATCAGTAAGTGATATGATAACTGCAGGTTATGGTGAGCCACAGGTTCAGTGGGTCGTTCACACATCGGAACGAAAATCGGAATATGCAAAGGGTTAGCATTACTATGGGATGGAAGCAAAACAAGGTTGGGGAAACGCCGGCTGGTAACGGTCCAAAATAACCATTTCGGTGTCCCTAAATTTTGTGGGCAGCATTCTTCCATGCTCAACAACTCGTCGCTAGGCGAGGGCATGAACGAGTTGCAGACCCAAAGCTCTAATGCAATCCTCCTTCGTCCTGCAACACAGAGTTGGAGAAATTATGCAGTCGGCCACAGATGTAGGTCTCCTTTGACATAAACCTCTAAGCCCGAGTCTGTGTAACACTACATGCGGAGAGAGGAAATGAGATACCGGGGGAGGGGAAGAACACAGATGAGGTTGTGAAACTTCAAAGGTGCGAGTTCAAAAAGTTTCCAATAGCGGTCTTAGTTCTCAGGAGGCAGTATAGAGGTCAGGTTTGCGAAGGGGAGAGTCCCGGGGTGATGATCTGGGAAACAGAATTTGCTCCCCGGAACCGATTTGTACTCGCATTGAAGCTTCGAAGAAATTGATCGGCTCTCCATTCTCAATGCCAGGTATTTAAAATTCTGATGGATTTTCAGCATTAAACGCTTTGAGAATGGAGAGCCTACCAATCTCCTCGAAACGCCAGCAGGATTAGAAATCTGTTCCGTAGAGATAATTCAGTTTCTCCGAATATGGGGTACTTATTTACTCCTAGAAGAGGAAAGGTGAAACGAATGACACGCCAATTGTGGACCATTTACAATACGGAGGTACTTACAGTCAGTGACCGACGTCATGACAACCGAAATTCTGAAAGGCTTTTTCAATAAGGGAAGAGTAATTAAGTGGGATTTTAATATTATTTACCTTGCAATATAATCGCAAGATATTTCAGACACACCAGGGTACCACGTTTTGAATGCATGCCTTTTTTACCGCCTCCAGAAATACAGTCTGTAAAAATATTACTACTTAAGTACGATGCATTCTTTTAATATGGATTTTAAATAACCTTAGAAATACAAATAGATTTTATAAAAAACGTAGGCAAAATATCCTTTCTCGTACCCATTTGATAGCCAACCATGTCTTCTTAAAATATTTTACTTGACGAAGGGCTATCGTTTGGTTTTTAAACGGATTCCAACAGCGAATGTTTTTAAGAATCTAAAATATCCATTCAAATAGAATAATATTTGTATGTTTTCTAATGTCTCTCAGGAAGTAAACGATATAGTTCACGTCCATGGCAAAATTATTCGAGCACTTTATGGTATCTTCTTAATAACAGAGGAACGTATGAAATTCCTTACACACAAGGCATACAACTTGTAGACTTAAAACCGCGAAGGCAAATATAACAGCAGATCGGGTGCCAAATCATTCGGAAAACTTTTTTAAAACTTAAATATACCCTTCCTTTAAGTATAAAAATTGAAGAAGACATGATTTGGTATCAAATGAATACAGAAAAGAATAGTTCTACTGGCAGTTTCTGCAACATATATTGAAGTTCATAAGCGCATCTAAACTCAATAGAAAAAAGCATGGTACGTAAGTAGCTAGCTTTTATCGAGTGAAGTCTTTCAGAAGACTGGAAGGAAGCTTTTTTAAAAGCCGACATCCTGGTCTCACCGGAATATCTGAGGATTATGCTACAGGATAATTAATATTGCAACCACGCTTAAGTTATTTTTTTTAACCGAATACACATTTTAGAATTTCGGTTAACATTCCAAGAGATATCACAATCTACTGTGAAGAATCTTGGCGAAGAAAGGCAAAACGAATGACACGCTAATGATGAACCACGGCCTCGAAACCGCCATCGTACTCAAGTTTAACTCCATCGTTGTCAATCAGAGAAGGGGGAAAGAAACTAACAATGGTCAGACCAAGACGCAGGATGTCTTGGTAGCGGGCTTCTAAGGCAAGCGCACGCGCTTGTGAATGGTCCATTAAGTGATGCAACACTGCCAGCTAAACCTAGCCATCGTACCACAGAAGCCAGAAAAAAGGCGGAAACAGGCACTAACAGTGGCCGGACCAATCAGGACGATGCCTCGGCGGCGGGCTTCGAAGGCGAGGGCACGGCTCAGGCGTTCGGGAATGCCCTCCGCAATGACTGCCACGCAGGTTAGTTGGAGCTTTTGAAGACCACCAGTAGGGGGTGCGGCGGCACGCGGCAGCGCCATAGCGTCCATAGTGACTTGATAGGCTGCCCGGTAGGAGGCGAAGTTGACGAGGATACGCGCCTCAGGGTGGGCGTGAAAGGCACGCTCCATGACCTTGAAGACGGGAATTAGACACTCTTCGGAGCCCCAGTAGAATTTTTCGGTACGATCCTCCCTGATGTGCCGCAGAACAAAAGGAAGAAAAATGATGAGTGTGTCGGGGACGGGGGTGGGGGTGTGTGTGGCAGAAACTGATGGGGCTAAGCCAGGTAAGGTCCAGCTAAGCGGAACTACTATGAGGAATTACGAAGCATACCTAGAGACGCCTTCATCAGAAAGATGCGTCACAGGATAATAGATACGACGCAAAAGGGGACGGTTTCGGAAATCATGAAGGAAAGAGAGGTAGCCTTGAAAGTTGAAGTGACTTCACTGGTATCGCACTACGTTTAGTCTACTTTTCACTCGTATGAATCGTGTAGCCTTAGAGCTAAACGTTTTTCTTCTCAACCGTTTTTTTAAGCGATTCTGCCATCGTCAGTATACATAACGAATGGCAGGCGGCGAGTCAGTTTTGTGACACACGTGCCAGACGTGTTACGCATGTGGTCGGGCTGCTTGCCTCCGTCAACCCCTTCCCCCGATTCCTTCTCCGGCCTTCTTGACTACGTCATGAAACCGGGCTCAGATGGGTGAGGAGGGAGATGCATCGAAAGTCCACTTCTACTACTATTACTAATAATAATAAACCGTAGGCGCGCGTGGCACCCGTTGACAAGGCCTTTTAATCCAGGCATTATGCCCTACCCGCGCACGGTCCACCAGTGCATGGAAGAAAGAAGTGAATTAAGTCAATCTTCCCGTGCTTTTAATCACACAAATATTACAAATATTAGCTGATGAACGCGCACCGATCGCTATTGGAACTCACGCGTCCCGTTCTCCTTTGGGGTTCACTTTCGAGCCCCGCCAGCAGCCGCGCAGCTGCTAGTACCATAGACAGATGAACGTTACCGGCAATTTTTATGACAAATATGACTTTTTTTCTAAAATTGCGTTTACGTATACAGACAAACAAGGATATTACAGGGAGCAGTGGGCGATAGGATTAAGAAACCACAGCACAAACTTTATCTAAAGGTTGAATCTCATCTCTACTTGAGGGCGATTCAGAGTAGAGAGACCAGAAAAGATTGGACTGCAGATATCAATAGAATACCCGAAACGATATTTAATTGGTTGATTTGAAAGTCCAACAACGGTGAGGAAGTGACGTGGCTTAAAACAACCCGGCTTGAGCAGCACACATTTTCCGAGGCCAATATTAGAGCAAATTCATTTCACCAAAAAATGGGGTTGGTAGAAAGGTTTTTGCAAAAGAATGCCTTTCAGAAATCTAACATTTCAACGAAGAACATACTTCAGCTTGAAAAGTCAAACTAATTCATGTTATTTTGAGAGGGTACCCGTACTTTAACATACCCCAAGATTCCTAACCTCGTGGCTACGTGTTGACTTCACCACAACTCGTACGGCGGACTTATAAGTTGTACAGGTAGCCTTGTGCTAAATTCCAAGAGAGGTAAGGGCTGGGCTTGGTTTTAAGTCATTGGAGTAGGCATCCTCCCTGGAATTTGGCGCAGGCAGGTACTTATACCGTGTCCAACCTAATGACTTAAACCCTAGCCACAGCCCCGACCTTAATCAAAATCCCAACCATAACACTTATCTCCCTGAAATTTAACGCAAATTAGCCTTTATCATAATAGGATCCTATTTCCGTGTAGGACCGGAGCGGTGAGCTATCAGCAGCGCAGAAGAGAACACGCCGTGGCGTTGGTGGTTTCGACACCACGCATTTACCTGCAACCATGCCCCATCCACAAAGCCTTCAGTTGATAAAAGTTTTATATCAGTCTGGCTGACTGTCCGCCCGACTATACCAGCTCGACAGGTCTTTACGGCAATGCTGCAGGTAAGAAGGGGGTGATTAGCAAAAGTCGACAGTCTCACGCCACTGTCGCAAGTCCAGAGCGGTCATGTAGGTGGTTTTTTGAAAAGACACCGGACCCAGTTCAGTCATCCCAGTCGTCTGGGTTATCGAAATCGATAGTACGGCATAGACGGAAAGGCAGATAGGCGGTTAATGGCTGGTTCGTTCCCACGCTGGCCGTAAGGAGAGAGGGAGATAGCCCTATCGTTTGTACCGAAGGGGCAGGGAAACCGGTGGGGTGGAAAGTAAATAGCGGCAGCCCTACTTCCCAGACCAAAACTTTGCTGGTGAAGACTGCACACTGTCCGATTCTGAGTAACAGGGGTGCGAAAGGTTCGCAAGTTTCAGCATTCAATGTCAAAGGTCCATTCGGATGGAGTACTCTAACAAACATCCCTGTAGCATGTCAGTTCCCACCGACGACGTATCACTATTTGGACTAGAAAAAACGGACGTAGTTAATGAGTTTTTTTTGGGAATCAGGCACAAGGGTCCCTCCGCCAGTCGCACTCAGATTGTTTATTCAAAGCTGGCTTCTCAAGCGCTTGGCCTCAGATGAACTTAACCCCGAGGTGACGACAGCAGGTGAAATTGTTTAATTGCAGTTCACGGTCACCAGTGTCTCAGTGTCGTCATTAGACCTTGTTGTAATTTAAAGGGCAGTTGGCATGCCAGAACTCAGCCTCCCCTGCTCTGCTAACAGTATCGCTGCTGGTTCGCGAGTGCTAATTCCTCCGACACAGGTCCATTGAAGGCCCTTCGTGTATCCGCAACATGTGAAGGCGCTGGGTAATTGGCAGGGTAGACCAACGGGTAGAGCGGTTCTCGCTTGTGGGCCTGTCGTGGAGACACGTATGCATAAACCAGGACAGGCGGGGTCAAACGTCGATCAAAAGTATTGAGAATAGACACGTATTGAAGCGTGGCAAAAACAGCCTCGATGTCATGACGTACCCAGCCACATTGGTTTGATCTGTTGAGTTAGTTGGCTGGTGGCACGGTTCAGAACGTACGTACATTAAAGAAAGTGTGCGATTATTAAGAAGCACAGATATTACTCAAGAACATTTAGAGGATACGGGGAGATGACATAAAAGACCAAATTATCGACTGGTAATCAAAAGTAAGGCAGCGGAGCAGGCAACAGTTTTTTGAACTTTTTCCTACCCCGGAAAATGAATTTTTTTCTAAACACATCTTGCAATAAATAGCATGATGGAAAGCGCATAGGACCATGCTGCCCAACGAGGTCAGCAAATTTCAGAAGTTCTCATCTACATAAAAATGACCGCGGCACATTTGCAGAGCGTGGGGCGTTGTCCTGTTCGAAATCACGAATAAAAATAGAACTATAGGTGAGAAACAGCGTGAACAGAGGTGGTAAAAGAGCATGGGGGCCAAGATGATACGCAATAATCAGCCTGAGATGAGAGCCGGGACTGCAAAGGGATCCAGCAACGGGGGGAACGGGGACAGCGAAGCGTGTCAGGCAGAGGGGTGCATAAGAAGGATTTACGTTAGGAAGAGGCCATTTAGCGAGTCGAGGTTTGTTACCGGAATTATTTAGTAGAGGACTGGTTTAGGTAAGTCGGGGAAGCCTGAATTGTAACCGTGCGGCCAATGTGCGAGTAGTAATTTGCCAATACGGATGGACATTTACGAGTTCGATGCAAACTCGATCGGTGGAAGCACCGAACTCGATTTGTAGCAAGTCGGAGCAATAAAAGGTTGAACACGCGATCGAGCTGCTGGCGCGGATCTAGCCTCCTTCCCCTAATTGCCACGGCCTTGAAGTAACACCGAGGGTGCGAGAGGTGACCTTAAAGGCTGACTTTGGATTTCCTGGGTGTCCGGTGGTTCGCGACCAAATTTATGGGCAATTTGTTTTCTGATCTAAAGAAACCGGTTGTCAAATTATGTGTGCGCAACGTATTTGCGTCGGTAGTTACAATAGATTGCCTAACTTATGAAATGTCTATATCAGAATTTGAGGTAGTAGCAAGGCAGGTATTTTAAGGTGTTAGTTCTGTTTGTTGTATTAAATTTATGAAGAAAAAGCTGTTTAATAATAAAGAGATCACTTCAGATCAGTTTATTTAAGGGAAAACGGGGTTAAATGGGGCAAAATTAAACGTTACTTGCCATCCCGGAATTTGCGTACACTATTACAAGCTACAGATCAAAAGGTTTTGTTTTTATGCGCATTACTATGCATGAACATTAATATAAGCCGGAAAAATTTGGAATATATCCCTTTGGAGAACGGTAAATTTGGTTTTGTTTTCACAAAAATCAGGTGAATGCAAGTTTGAGAGCTTACATTGTTTACGGCAAATTGATGACAAATTTAGTTTAAAAAATCAAGTTTTGCAAAGTTATGGCGTTTTGTACAAAAAACGCTGTAAAAAACTTTTGTGAATGTATTTTGTTTTACCACACTGATAGTTAGGAGCTTAAACGCGCATATATACGAGACGCGATGATACATCGCGACTTTTCGCAGTCACGACGTACGCGAAGCCTGAAAAGACAATTTCAGTCTGCAGTTGACTATAAATGAATAAGGAAATTTAAAACGGAAGGGGCAGAAAATTCACATTTCATCGCAAATTCTAAGTATATATTCGGCCACTCTCTTGTGTGTTTGAAAGCTTAGAACTAGACTGAGAAGTAAGAAAATATATCGAAAAATGCTTCAATAGAAAGAGAAAAGAGTGTTATTTAATTTTAAACAGAAATTGTTTCCATACTTTTCAGTGAAGTCGAAAATTTGATCAAACGGTCCCAGTTTTTTCTTGACTTCGCTTTTAAAAAATGTTAATTACATAGGAATTCGACAGCGAAACGTCTTATTAAAGCATTTTTTAAACAGGTAACTTATTATAGAAAATAATTTAACTAATATTAGGCATATATTTTCCCAGCTTTTTCTGTGGACGTAGATTTTTCATGGCAGAGTTATCATGTTTGTGTGAGTCTACAAATATGACCCAGACGGCCGTCTGCATTAGAAAGAATGCCAAAAAAGTTACTGCTTCGGTAAATGCTTTAAAGAAATATGTTATTTTGAGGGTTTTACCAAACTTATCAAACGGATTGTACATTTATGGGCAGTCGACTGAAGACACTGAAAATCGTAACGAATTCGCCTCATTTTCAAAGACTATCTGCAACTCATCGTAATAGAAAACTCAAAATATTTATAGAGAAATTTAACAATAGAATAGTCCTCTTTATATACACCAAATGATCCGTTTACGATTGCATCTGACGAATATATTTAAATTTATTAGTAATTGACCGATCTGTGAACATGTAAGCTTATGAAATATTATACTCATGTGACGTCCCTATCGGCGCAATGAAGCGAAAATCTGCTTGCCTTGGTCAAAATAATCTAAGAAAATGTACAAACGGAAGAAAAACGACGAATTCTTGTGAAACGGTGTTGGAATATGCACTTTCATGGTAGGCTGCTTGATCTAGAGGAATATGTATGAACAAAACTCTGAAAAATACTATTTTCAAAATTAATTCAGCTTTTTCTGCTTTATTCTTTCGTTTAATTGCATGGTCAGGCTTCCTATACATTTAAAACTTCAGTTTACTCAACTTGGTTGATTTTTCACATTTTCGTAATCTGTACCTATTCTAAAAAATTAACATTTCTAGACAATGTTATATTAATTTGTAAACCACAAAAAGTCATATATTTCCTTACGGTCGGTTCTTTATTGACGTAAAATTTTGGTGAACGCAGTGTGCGCTGATTTCGCGAAACGGGCCATAACCAATGAAATTCCTCAGATTTTATGAGTTAGGACACCTACTGTATATGCAAAAACATCGACACGGTTAGTGCTGGCATGCATAAGCAAGGCACTTTTAGTCGGTCTGAGTAGGATATTTGTTGCAGAGCTCAGGAACTCAAGCAGAGCGGAAATATATGTCCATTAAATCGTAAAACAGAGCCCTCAATTTATTGTTATACTACGGTGTCTTTGAATGGGAGGCGAGTGCTGTACTCATTCTAGTCTGTTCACATGGCAATGCCAATACTTTAAGAGGTTCGAAATTTGATGGCAGATGAGAACACACACTCATCAGCCAGGGTATTCATACATCAGTAGATGCAGTATTTATAGGATGCAAGCGCTATACTACTGCATACCTATGAAGATTAATGATCCCCCCTTCGTCGAGAATGCTGCCGCCTGGTGCGCTAATGGCTTGATGGCAGCCCTTCGAGTCGTTAATCGCTGCAATGTCATCACCCGTCTTGGATGCCAGCGTGAGGATTGCACGGCCATCTGGCTCCCCGACACTGGCGTTGGAAACACTGTTCCCCTGCGCACTCCCCGAAGGGCTAATTACTTTAGACAAACCAAGTTTCAGCACCGAATATTATATGGGGAGGTCATTGCACTGGGGGCCCGTGAGCCGTTACTTGAGAGTTGGCGTCATTTATTCACAATACTGACGCCTGTTCGGTTATTCGCTTCCGTAGCTGTCTTCCACTTTATGTGTATGAATTACCTGTATCGTATGGTGCCTCTATTTATGGGTTCGAGCATGAATCCGAACCATCAGACGAATAAAGTTCTTGTTCCAGCGGTCGCGCCCACATTTTTCTCAATTGCATCTTAAGTCTCACATTTCCACTTGTATCGGCAATTTGATGAAACAATTAAACACCGGGTGGGATATATAGGCCGGAATTGTGTACACACTCCCCGTCCCTCTCCCTACGAGAATAGGAACGCCTCTCAACTAATGCAGGTAAACTTGCATTAAGTTCCAGGAAGGGTAAATACTCCAGTGTCATAACCCTACTTTTCCTTTAAATAGCGCAAAACCACCTGTATTACGGGCGTTTCCTCACGCCAGAATTTTGGCCAAATACAACATTTAACACAGGAATGCTGGTAAGAAGTTTTAAGGGTTAAGACTTTTTAATAAAACGGACATTAAGCTTTAAATTATGTGCTTTTTAAATGTATAAACTAACTGTCATTTCAACCCCGCACGGTGTGAGAGGAAACCGCATGATTCAATAAAAAAATATTGTACCACCATTAGTGGGCAAAAGCTGATTTACAGATTCGGAAAAAGAACAACCTGACAGTTCTCATTAGTGTTGTCAAGGCAATACTTTTAAGTCAACCATTCACGTAATAAAGGGAGTCTTTTGTGAAAGTGCTGGAGAAAGGGAGGGGAAATGGGTGCATATATTCTCACCCTATCAAACACTACTCCTCTCACATCGGTTGTCTACTTTAAAAACTTGCTCCGGGAAATAATTATTTAAGTCGAAGTTTAGTAGCATTCTAAGCTTTCACTCAAAAAGTTAAGACACAGCGGTCTCCGCCAGCGACTGGAGAGACGGAGATGGTCAGGAGGGGGAGAGTGAATAGTACTCACGTGAAGGGATAGACAAGGGCAGCAACACTTGGAGTGGAGCGACCACAAGCACAATCAAAGTCCAACATTGACTGGACGGCCTTCAGTTGGAGACCCCAGACGATGCACCGACTGGAGGGGCCGAATATTGACTGGTATGTCGCTTTCTCCGACGAAGTATCCATATTCTTTAGAAGGGGAAATTGGGCGGCATGATTACGGCATGCAAGTTAGCGGGCCAAAAGACAAAAAAGTACCACTCTTACTGTCCGTAGGTAAAGAAACGGGGAACTAGGCTTTCCAACAGAAAGGAAAATCGGAATTGCCCGGAAAAAAGAGGATTTAAACTCTCCCTAGACCCACACTACCTCGCGTTAAACAAATATACGAACGAAAGGCCGCGGAAACATCCCATTCCTGCCCTCGACCCTAGAACAGTGTAGATAAAAGAGTGCCACCAAGCGAGATGTTTAAACGTGACGGTGAGCAGGAGCTGCGTGTCGGGCGTGGTAGGTGGCTAGTCCCCCTGTAATTACCTGAACAGATGAGGCGTGCATTGATACTCCCACAGCACTGGCCACCTTGTCGACGTTCACCTGCTCTGTTGTTGCTACATAGAATGTTGAAAATAACAGGTAGATGGGATAAGAAAAAAAGAGTGAATGAGAAAACACGATCTCCTCCAATGCTCTCCCGAAATCGCGTTTTAGTTTTCGTCTAAAAAGCTGAATGAGCTGCGAATTTCACATATACACACACAGAAACACCCGTTTTAATAAGTCCTCATCAGATCAGCAACGTTTCATAGGATGTAACAGCTGGACAGAGCACTGGACAAAACACAGTCAGTAAATCAGGTTCGTAAGTTTTGTAAGGCATGGAGGTACGAGAATGGTAGCGTGAGTAAAGTAGGTGGAGGAGGAGGAGGAGGATTACGAACAGATACCTCTCTCCCATCTGCATGCGGGCCTCCGGCTAAGTTGCCTTAAGCCCGGGCAACTGCAGTGCCTACAAAAGGGTATTCTGTGCGCACCAGTCAAATGTGCCTTCAAGTAGGCGACGTCACAACGCCCTTTGACGGTTTTCGGCATACGATGGGCTACCAGAACAATTTCGCTGGCATCAACCTCGTAGTCAGTATTTACCACGTGCTAAAAGACACAGCAGCCTACTGCATTTTTACCCTTCCTAAACCCTTCCCCACTCTTTTGTAAATGTGCCCATTCCTTCGACCAACATGACTAGCTCGACAGCAGCAAGTGAAGACTTGGATTTTTTTTACCATACCAGTCGGAATGGCTTATATGCCGCCCGCCCCCGGCAGGAGAGGGGAATAAGAAAGCTCACCCCAGTGGATCAGCGCTAAATTCCAGGAAGGCTAAATTTTGACTTGCATTGGTTGATGAACGCTCACCGATCGCTGACAGAACTCACTCGTTCCGCTCTGCCTTGAGGCTCACTCTCGAGCCCCGCCAGCAGTCGCACAGCGGTTAGCAGTAGAGGAGGCAGGTGAATATTGCCGGCAAAGACAAGGGAGACCGGCAAGACAACGAACCCGTGGCTCAATGGTTAGAGCAGTAGACTTCTGATCAACGGGTCGCGGGTTCGATCCTCGGGTGGTGCACCACCTGGGGTTGTGACTGGCTGACCACTCTCCCTTTTCTTTGCCGGCAATATTTATCTGCCAAGGCTACATTTGTCCGTGCCCTAGTCTAAATACTGACCCTAACCCAAACCTCAACCTTAAACCTAACCCTGATTTTCCTAGAATTTGGCGAAAAGCCACCTGCACTACCAGTATCTGTTCCCGTCCTACCTGGAGGGGCCAAAAAGTGATCACTAACACCTTACATAACAGTCGGGTTAAGGATTCGAACAGAGGTTCTTCAACCAACAGGCCTTTCTTGGTGTCCTCGTCTGCCGCAGACTGTTGTTGCGTACAAACTGAAGTGTTCAGGATAGCGACAAATACGACACAAGGACGGAATTTCGACAGCAATCATCCAATCAGTTACAAAGGGGGTTGCGTAAGGGCGTTATACTGGCGCGCTGAGACGCATCGCAGTGAAATGGCAGACAATATCTTCGATGCAACCGTGTCTGATGATGGGTTTGAGTAAGGGTCCGAAACGTCAGACCAATAAAACTGTTGTTCCAACAAGCAAAAAACAGACTATCTTTTCCTATTGTGGAAAAGAAGGGAAATGTTTGTTGCCAGATGGGATCAAACAGCTCATCTTCCACCCCCGAATTCACACCACGCAAGGCGAGTCTACTTCCAGCCTAAGCGAATGTTGTGCGGGGATTACAAGCATAAAAATTCACCCTGACGGATGTGGTTGCAAGAGTCCAGTTATTAGGGCACCCGGTTCGAACTCAGTGAAGAGGGCGAGGGTAAAGAAAGTAGCGGGTGGATTTTTGATCGCGGAAAGGTTCTTTTACTTGAACAACTGTCGCCCCAAACACCCCTGAAGAAACCATGAGTGAACCATTGGTGGAGGGTGTTCAACTGAAAGAAATGCAATAAGACGTGCAGGTTTACCCAATTGCGAAGGTGGCACGCTGTCCAATGAGCGTAGACCAAAGGGTGCGAACGTATACACGCATAAATCGAACGAGAAAAGGGATGAGGTTGGGATTAGGAGAAAGCCCACGCAGTAGCCGTCACGATGACGCTTTAGTGCGTTCGAATGCTGCGCACTCTGACTGAATGCAAATTATGAGCACGGGGGTTACGCGTGTCGAGCGCCAAATGCCAGAAGGTAAGAGAGCATACTCCACTAAAAAAAGATTGATGAGAGCAAAAGTTGACTAACCGATCCGGTATGATTTTGCAGCGAGGCAGCGGGACCCGTAGAAACAGCACCGTTAGAGTCCAGATCCCGTTGGAAGAGTGATGGTTTGACAGTGGCTGCTTGACTTTCCAACGGCGTTTGAAGACCCAAAGCCATAGATACAATGGCGGTCATGTGTGTATCCGGTCCAAAAACGTGAATCGGCAGGTGGAGAGATTCACCTGAGAGAACAAACAAACAAACAAATCAAAATGAGTAAGGTGCATCACCACCAGTGAGTGCAGGCGGTGAACTTAAAGTAGGCCATTGGCACTGGCCTGAAACTCGAAACATACAGTTGCTGGTCCGTGTCATGAAACGCTAACCGAAGTTTTGAAATACACTTTAGATTTGAAAAAAAATTACTTAGCTGGGATTACAATATTAATTATCGTGAAGGCGCAATCCCCAAGATATTTCGGACACGACACGACGCCGGCTTCTGAACGACCTACTTCTAAGCCACCTGCGCAAACTACACTGCAAAAGAAATGACTATTTAAGTAGCATGATTTTTTTGCACATTGATTTCGAATGCCTATATAAATTCAACTATATTTTATGGAAGCATGCACAAAAAATTCCTTCTTGTACAAACTTGATAGTTAAGTACAATTTAAAATTTTATACTTGAAAGGCACATTTCGGTTAATAAAACATATTCCATTCACGAATAAGCTTGAACCCGACCGGCCATCGCAGTTGCACTACATGCTGTAGGGAAGAGTACACATTTCCCTGTAATATTAGGAAAACGTCATAAAGTGCTCATAAAATTTTTCAATGGAGGTAGCAGCAATAAAAGTAAAGACACGGTGCTCTATAAGGGAATTTCATAATTTTGGGGAAAATAATCATGATACAGGCTTAAATGCTGTATTATCAAATAGAAAAGGGTACATAATCGAGGTCACGGTACTGATTAGCCTGGAAGGTAATCCCAGATTAATTTAAAGACGGTATCAGGTTTGCTTGCTCCAATCACAAAGACATTGCTGTTGAAGGAGTGTTCTCTTGGATACATTTTTGATGATTGCAAAACGCGTTTCTTGGAAGGAACGCAAAAATCCCTAAACTTCAATTGTTATTGGATTTAGAATAAGTATGGAATTAAAAAACTTTTTGAAAACTAGAAGATATCTTTGCTCCGAACAAAATTACTACAGAATATATGCAAAAAGGATGTATTTCTAGATTTGTTCTATAAATTATGTTAGAATTTATAATAACTCAAGGATCGCTGGAAAAAACAATAATATTTGGGTAGTAATTTCTGCAGTATGATTTTTTTGCCAGTAGCCCGAAAGACGCACATTTAGAAGCCGCCATCCTGACTTGGATGTAATATTTGAAGATTAATCTGCCTAATAACCAATACTAAAGACCCAAATAAGTGATCCCTTCTAATCGATATTGCACTTCGGAAGTTCAGCCAGCGTCCCGTGAGACAAGTGACCTACCGCAGCTCGCAGCATCTTATGAACATCAGGAGTCCCTCTCGTAATTTCACGCAGAGGTATATGAGCCTCTTTTCCAACGGAAATCGGGGTCGTAGGAATTGTCGCCAGTCCTAGGACTTCATTGTCAAGTACATAAACGTTTCATAACTCTAGCCTAGAAATCCGAGACGTCTGTCTTTGTCTTGGAGGAGGGTGCATCCGTCCGGTCGGTCCTCCTCTACGGTTGTGAATGCTGGGCTTAACGCGTGGAAGATAAGCGAATGCTTGAGGGCCATGCTTCGAATGAAGT
>WEDG01009950.1:0-24983 GCA_017591395.1 Schistocephalus solidus | reverse complement strand
TCCTCTCCTGCCTCCGGTGTTCTTGACTCTGTCATGACACTGGGTTCAAGTGGGGGAGGAGAGAGTGCGGTAGCTGCAGGGCAAGGCTACTCTCACTTAAAACTAATTCCCGCGCAAGTCACCGTCCCTGCTCCACTTTCCCATGGAGCATACTGTGGACATCGTCGAAATTGACGGTCGAGCTATCGTGCGCATTTTGCCCCCCGAAGTAGCCACGTAGATTATGCGCTGTCTCAGCATGCGAGCTAGATAAGTGCACGCCAAGCATTATTCTGGACGCGCTCCCGTGACGAATGCCGCACATGGGAGGTGGGGGGGGGGGATTTGCAAGCAAGTTTGCAGGCTCAGGCCGCGCCACCCCCCTGTGCCCACCTCTGGCCACCCTGAAACTGTCTCGACACCGGGCAGAAAAATGTGAGAGAAGAGTGAGTGTGGTAGATAAAGCACAAGTTATTCTCCGCTGTGGAGCACATGGTGGACCTCGTCGGATACGGCAGTAGATCACCCGTGTGATGGATGTGACTACATAAGACCTGCAGTTCAATGTAGTCAAATATTGGCCACAGACTCCATGTTTCAAGGACCCGGCAGACCTTTTTATCCTCTTTACTTCATCCTCACTGTTTAGTTTTTCTTCATCGTAGTCATTCTCAGCGACTAACACAATGTTTACCTATATTTTCATCCATGACCGGCACAAAATGTAGAAATTTGGGCTGAAACCAGAGAAAGGTATACCAATTCTACTTCCTTCCTTGTTTCATGACCTCTGCAGCTTGCCATTGTTCCTTCAGGTGACATCCTGATGCATACACGTGTGTGTTTTTGAAAGTTGGACTGCGCAGTAGAAGGGCTGTAGAACGGTCACCTGCGAATCCATCGCACGGAGGCTGGTGAGTCAGTGCCTGGGGCTACGATATACAGTCGACGTGCCCGCCTCCACTGCCCTCACTGCTCCCCGCACATACACGCACCGCATGGACCTATTCGGACGCATGCGCATTCACAAAAAAACTGCGGTAAACCACCGGAGGCTAAGCCACATAAGCGCACTCCACCTACACCAATACGTCGACAACACCCTCACAATCACCATGTACCAGAGTATATCACGGTTTCCTAGAAACCGTGGCTGGGAAGGCTGCCAATCTGACGCTTACACCAGACCACGCCGTCAGCTCAGTGTATGTGCTGTGTGTGTCGAGGGGCGACCCGTGGACTGGGAGTCGGATGGCGATGGCTGCTCCATATCCTCTGAGTTAGTGAATCCTTGTGTGTGCATTATGGGGGCTAGGTCGTGCTGCGGCGCGCGAAGATGAGTACGCTGATCCGTCAGTCAATGCGCCCACTCTCGTATCAGGCAACTGACCGGCTCGGACAGTTGTCTGATTGTGGGGATGGGGGAGAGAGTGAAGTCGACAGCTCCGAGCACTTTCCTCACTAGAAACAATCTGATGCGCTTGAAACTATCATGGTGCGCTAAAAGCCGTGGCTTGGAAGGTTGCCAACTGACGGGATAACTCGGACCGCGTGGTCAGGACAATGTGCGTTTTGTGACGGACTGAGAGTCAGGTTGCAATGGCTCCTTCTTAATGTGGCCTTTATGGCACTCCCACTCTGTGGGATCCGAGCCAGGTGTGGTGGTACACCAAGGGGCGGCTCCGGCCGCGCCAGCCACCTGTAACCTCTCTCATCTCCGGTCTTCTTTCCTGTGTCGTGAGACCGCGCTCAGGTGGGGGAGGAGAAGAGTGTGCTGTACTGTTAAGCGCCGCGATTCAGAGTTAATACGGTTTCCAGCCTCTTAGCGGTTTTTAATCCGTACTGCCCCGATCTGATTGATGCAAGTTTTAACACTGGGTACTCGTTTACAGTGAAATGTAGTCAATGCTCTGCTGAAGTAAATCCCCGAACCATAGTCTATCCATGGACGCGGAAACTCCTAGCAGCAGGCAAACGTGATTGTAAAACACTCTTCATAATGCCTGAGCGAGAACGGTACCTACGAATGACTGAAGTCCACCATTGCATGAGGTCCCTCTATAAACGCTTATAACTGTATATTTTAATATGCAAACACAAATATACCTTAGTAGAGGATTTTGACAGATTTGAATAATTCGTTACACTTGTGAAAAACTCGGCGGCCTCGTTGTGATTTGAACCCAAGCCAGCAAGGGGAAGGCTTTAGTTCAGCAAACGCTCTAGTCAACTTAGCTACAAGGCCCTACCGGAAGCCTTGAGTATAATTACACTTGGGTCAAGTTTCCCGCCCAGCCTACTGCAACATCACCACTACTTCTGATACAGTAAACTGACTGCCCAAGCAGGACTTCTTAAGCCAAAAGTGGATCACAAATAGGTCAAACAAGTCATTCAACTCTGCCAAATCCTCTACTAATTAATTGTGCCTGGTGGTAATCGGGTGGATTCTAGATTGATTGCTTAGGAAATCCTGCTTGGAAAGTCAGTTTACTGTATCAGAATTGGTGGATTCCATACGTTGCAGTAGGCTGGGCGGGTAATTTGACCCAAGTGTGATTAAACTCACGACTTTCGGTGGGGCCTCGTAGCTCATTTGGCTAGAGAGTTGGCTGTACTGAAGCCTTCCCCTTGCTGGCGTGGGTTTGAATCCCACCGAGGCCGCCGAGTTTTTCACAAGTGGATCAAACGAAATATACCTTAAACTATCATCCTCAAACACTTTAATATTATTTCCAGGCCAAGTACGCTGAAAAATCTATGGCGCTCAGCTACGCATGAACACACTTAAAACTATTCATCTTACCAAAACGAAAAGTAATCCAATTACCCCTATATTCAGGAATGCACAGTTGCTTTCCTACAGTATTCAAGCCTAATCGTTTTCCTATAACGTATACAGTAGGCAAGATTAGCATTGCCGCATTCAAAACTACAGAGAATAGGTAAGTACCGTGCCCAAATATTTAAATATGAATCGTGCTCCTGGATTGGTTACTTTGCAAACGCTAGCTAATAGCGTGCCTAGTAGCATTGCATCTAGATATTTCCGGTTCACAAGCGTTATTTTCTTTCCCGAGGAGGTTTGTGTTTGGAATTTGCATATCGTTTGGTGAACGCTTTTAAGGAAACAAAATACCCTTTTATTGACATTTTTATGAATTCATATAAATAACTGAAAATTAAGAAATCATTTTCTATGATAAACAATGCGTTTAGTTGGACACATTAAGGAAAATAATTGACTAATCTTTTATACATGCTCTACAAAAAACATCCGCGAATACCGAGTCGCGAATAGGCGGTAGTCAAAGGTATTTTCGAGGTTGGGAACCCAATGAGGACGTCTACCTCAAAAAATAAATTAACATCCGTGTAAGCATGAAATTTAGGTGGGCGTGGGTAGTTATGTTTCAGTCTTGGCTACTGCCTGACATGCACATCTGACCAAAACGCTCTCCCAATCAGCACACACGTTTTTCCTCACGGAGAGCCTTCTGTTACCAAGTACGCGAACAAGTATCCGTGGCCACCGCTCGGTCATAATGCTGTCCTAATCGGAACCCAGCTTCAAGGTCCGTTCACGGGACCAGTCAGTTTCGCAGTATGAGCCAGCTATGCCGGCAGGGAAGGTAAATGAATGAGTGCCAGTCATTGGCCAATGATGACAGAACAGAGAAAAACCAAAGGAGGACAGACAAGCAGCAGTAAGCGTGCCCCCAGCAGTCACTATCAGCCCTTAACTGATGCGGAACAGTTGGGTAGACGGGCGAACTACGATTGTTTCCTACAGTAGGCATCGCGATCTGCGATTGGGCGACGACCGAGGCGCAGGCGGACGTTGGCACAGCCACTGACGCGACTGTCAGCTCTACAGCCGTCGCCGCGAGCCTGCCACCTGATTGGTGGCTGTCCCGACTAATCAGCGAATGCGCATATGCCGCCACCGCCGCCGCCGCTCAGTCTATGAAACGCCAACGTTGGCTTGCTCAACGTTCGCAGCGTCCTGCGGCGGCGCTGATTATGCGACTGAAACTCAGACTGATCGTACTGGTGGTTGGAATTTATCTCCTTATCTCTACCTTCATCCTCATCCTCCCTTTGTCCCCCCAGACCCTCGGTCCAGTTGATGACGTCCAGGCCCAATATAAGAAAATAAATTATGACGTTGATGGCACCGCCTCCAGTTGCCGATGTTCCCTTCCGCCTCAACAACAGCAATCCGCCGCTGTTTGGAGATGGCCGCCGCGGCGCGTGCAGGATCTTATCTGCCCCAGCGATGGCACCTACGACTTGACTATTTGTGTGGGTGTCTCCGGGACCGGAGTTGAGCCTACGAAACTCGAGCTACGGTTGAATGAACTCCGTCATCGTAAGCCGGGTCTGCAACACGCGAATGATGGCTGGTCGCTCCTGCGTCAGTGGTATGAGCTAGAGGATGACGACAAACTGGAGCAATATGACATGTATATGGTGGCCATAAATGCTACGCCGTATGTGAGGAATATATCTCGGGGCTGGCCTGTAAACCTGGTGAGCCGAGTACTTTCTTTGACGCTGCTTACCGAACAATATATTAGCGAGTCATTTCACTTTTCTTCAAGTCTCCCCTATTTGACATTTGAGGTGGGCATGGTCGGTGATTGTGTTGGGAATCAACCTAAAGGCAGGATCCACTTTGATAGCTTGAACCCATTCAGAAGTATACATATAGAAGGCTATTACGAATTGCCCGGACGTTAATTGGAGCGAGTTTGATTTCCCTCAGTCCAGACTAGAGTCACCTTGGTGCCACTGTTGCATTAGGTGTCCGGATTGAGGGTCACTGTGTTATACCGACCAATTTTTAGCAATAGTGGCCTTACTACCGTCTTGGCGACAGCTTTAGCGAAAGTCACACCAGAAAACCATACGAAGTCCGACAGTTGCCGCTACGCGAGGTTCCAATACCGACTAGTAAACAGTTTCCCAATGCCTTCAAGCGGAGGGCATCGCTTCCAGTGATCATGTGGGCACTGTACCGGGTTAATTAACTTTTGATTTTTGCCGATACGTGCAACAGTTACCAGTAACAGGTTGAAGGAGGGTGGATGGACACTGGGGTACCCTTCGTCACGGTGATTAAGCGCCTTGCTCACTATGATGCGTCAACCATCGTTGTTGACGATTTTCCCAGCGCAAAGTGGATGAAGGGAGGGGGGGGAACTTGCGCAGCACTCACCACACTATCTCCTGCCCCAAATACCTGGACTCAGTGTCAGGAAGAGCGCAGGCGGTATCGGGTGCAGTGGCTGGAAAAGCTACACGGTCTGTCTACGCGTTCCACACACTAAACCGAAACTTCAAACAAACAACAAAGTGGCGGCTCGGATCCCAACCGTGTGGGAGTACCGTAAAAACCACGTTAACTAGAAGTCATTACAGTCTAACTCTCCGTCCTCTCTTTAAAATAAATCTGACGCGGCTGAAGCTACAAGTCATGGCTCGGCAGCTGACGGAATAAAAACAGTTGCGCTTTTCTGATGTGACATTTATGGTAGCTGTCACTTGTACGAAAGCCGGGAACTGGTGTGGGCTATGCTAGGCGATGACATCAGGTCTAGTCATCCACTGCGCCGTATCTACTGCACTCGCTCCTTTCTCATTTAAACTTTTCCGATGGCAAAACACTAGCTCCTTTATCGCTCAATCGCTCCTTTCTCATTTAAAATTTTCCGATGACAAAACACTAGCCAGATCACCGGATGTGGGTTCGGACGCAGTGGCTGACAGCGTCTACGCGTCCGTCTACGCGCGCCACACACGATCTAGTTGCCATGGCACTGAATACCCGTATATGTGTGGACACAGATACACGCATTGTGATGGATCGATCGTTATGGAAGATGACGTCCACTACTGTTCCACGAACGTTTTTTATGAAGAAGACTTGCAATACATCTCTCTCTTTTCTCCTCTCTCTCTCTCTCTCTATATATATATATATATATATATATATATATATATATATATATATATATATATATATATATATATATATATATATATTGAATAGCTGAGGTAGAGTGCATTCCGAGATGATATAGTGAAGAGAAAAAGGTGTCGTCGGAAAATAGAGTTGTACTGTGTCAGTTGTCACACCAACCCGTCGTCAGACCGTTCGTCTGACGACGGGTTGGTGTGACCAACTTGAAAATTCACGAGTACAACTCTATTTTCCGACGAGCCCTTTTTTCTTCAATATATATATACATATATTAGCAATATATATATCATGAAAATAGTCTTCCGGCGGTAAAATAGACTCGGGACTACCGCGTACACAAAAGCCGAAAAGCCAAACAGGAGTTTAGAGCTCACAGAACAGAGTTGCCACTATAGACGACGTGCCAGTAAGGTTGACTTGTATGGCCGCCTAAACAGGACACGGGAATAGGAACGTCCCGCCAACTTTAAATAAGTCGCCTTGAGATTACTTTAGGGAGGGGCAAATATTCCCGTGTCTTAACCATAACATAAAAATAAGCCGTAACACAAAAGTATCTTATTGCATCTTTCCAATTTAACATAGTTTGTTCAAGGTTTCTCTCTCCAGAGTATCATTTACGAATTTTGTTTACGATCTCAATTTTCGGTTTAGCAAAATACATTACTGGCAAACAAGTTTATTACTGCGTTTTGGGGCAAAGAAACCTCAGACGCTCGCAAAAATAATTCATTTTTGTTTTGGGGCAAATAAATATCAGACGTTTGCAGTAATGATTAATTTTTGTTTATGGAAAAAATGCAATTTATTAAACTTGTATTCACCTGATTTTCATTTAATTAAGATTACAATTTACAGTAACAGAAGGAATTTATTTGAGATCTTTCTTGCTTATATTAATGCTCTTTTATATTACAACGCACAAAACAACCGTTTTTGGGTTATTAAATAGCACCGAACATTTCTTACTTCAATATATAAGATTGAACATGCAGTGTTCTTTAGAAAAAGTATTTCTGATCATCGATTCCAGTCAACAGACTAAAATAGCAAGACCAAATGTACGCTAAACTACTTACTCAAATTTCAATCACACGTTGCATGTGTTTCGTCATCTACTGTATGAGCATCAAAAATGCGACCAGTTGACCTTAGATGTCACCTTTACAGACCACACCAATCTCCTGATGTTTCAGAGATGAAGAGGAGAAACCCCTGTCATGTAGATATCCACTTAAAAGCAGCATAAATGTTTTGAATCGAGTGGGGAACTAACAACAGCAGCTCAACTTCAAAGAACCCGAAATTCTGAAGTATGTTTTCGATTCCACTAAATTACTTAAGTAGGGTTTTAAGATTCTTTTTTATGCAACCCCACTGCCACAGCAATAAACAACAGGCGCCCTTTATCAGATCTGTTGCAGTTGTGGAAGAGGCATTTACGTCGGCGAAACCAGAAAATCGCCCTAGACACTAATGGTCAAGCACGCGGCAGCAGTGCAGAGATGTGAAGTCAACTCTGAAGTCGCGACTCACTGCACGAGACACGACCAAGTTCGACGAGGCAGAAATTCTCGAGAGAGGTGACAATCACATGAACCGCCAGCGGCTTAACTCCTATCTCATTAGCCCCCCAGTATATTAACAAAGGAAATTACCTACCCAACCCATACTAGGTGCTGAAACTTAGTCTGAGCTAAGTTATAAGTCACCAGGGATAGCGCAAAGGTGAACGCCGTTTCCTATGCTAGCCTCGATGAGGCAGCCGGCTGAGCCATCATCACACCGATCTCCGACATGAGTGATGAATGCAGAAATGGATAAACCGAATGCGGGCCATTAAGCAGTTATCGCACTAACTACGATTATCAGCGATGCATTTGAGGCAGCTAACTTCGATAGGTATGCTATGGCGTAGCAATCCTTCTGCATCCAATGACGAGTTCGAAAATATTTCAGTCACACAGGAATGCGGGCTTTTGAACGCAAATGCACACTCTGTAAAAAATGGCTACTTAAGCAGCATGCATCTTTTTCATTGATTTTCGATGCTCCTATAAATTCAAAAAGATTTTATGGAAAACATCCACAAGAATATTATTTCTTGTACTTTTTTGGTAGCAAATTACACCATCTTAACATTTTATACTCGAAGAAAGGGTATAGTTCGACTTTGAAAATGTTTCTAATCATAAGTGTTTTTTAAGACCGTTACGTTTTCATTCATAATATGGCGTAGCTGTAAATGTTGTTAATGTTGACTATGAAGTATGCTACATGATCCACATTAATTGCAAAATTGCATGAGAATTGTGTTACTCTCCCTAAAAGGAAAGTGTACAGCTTGCAGGTTGGAAACCTAGAATGCAAGTGCATAAGTCGGTAGGGTTTAAAATTATTCGGCAATTCAGAAAGATATTTAAAACTGAAAGATGCAACTTATTCAAGTATAACATTTTCAAAAGGTGTAATGCCTTACCAAAGGAGTACAACAAATATTTTTTACCTGTTTTCTATAAAATCTATTTGAATTTATAAGAGCACCGAAAATCACTGAAAAAGATGCATGCCGCTTAATTAGCCATTTGCATTTGCAGGCGATCAGAAAGAACAGTGTTCAAAAGCCGGCATTCTTGTGTGACTGAAATATTTTCGACCCATTTGAGGCTGCATCAAATACTGGATGCAGAAGGCTTGCTACGCCATAGCATAAATATCAAAGTTAACTACCTCACTTTCAAAACCGATAGTCGTAGTTGGTGCGATGCCAGTTCGACCGTCGTTTTCGAAGATATCCGCCGTATGCACAGCAGCAGAGTGGCACAGTAACGGTGACTTGCGCTGGATTATAGAGTGAGAATAGACTTGCGATGCATCTACCTAACTCCCTGTTCCACTCCTCCATCTGGACCCGGTGTGAAGACAGAGTCCATAAGAACGGAGATGGGAGAGGGTGCAGGCCCACGCACTGTGGTCCTACACAAAACTAGAACACAGCAACACAGCGAGGGTCAGTTTGGATCCCAACTGAGTGGGAGTATGATAAAGGCCACATTAAGAAGGAGCCATTGCAACCTGACTCTCAGTCCGCCATTCCGCACAAAAGACACACTTGGCTGACCACGCGGTCCGAGTTATCCAGTCAGTTGGAAACCTTCAAAGCCACGGCTTTTAGCGCACCGTGCTAGGTTCAAGCGCGTCAGATTGTTTATAGTGAGGAAAATGCGCTGAGCCGTCAACCGCTATTCCACCCCCAGAATCAGACTACCGTCCGAGCCGGTCAGTTGTCTGATGCGGGAACGTGTGGTTTGGCTGACGGGCCGGCGTACCCGTCTTCGTGCGCCACCTGGCCCCCTTAACGCGCACGCTAGGGTTCACAAAACCAGGGGTGGGATAATTGCTTAATGGCTATCATTCGAGTCATCCATTTCTGCAGTCATCACCAGTGTTGGAGATTGCCGTAATGATGGCTCAGCCATCTGTCTCACCGATGCTGGCATTGGAAACGTCGTTCGCTCTAGCGCTACCTCGGTGATTAATGACCCAGCTCAAATTAAGTCTTAGCGCCTATTATGGGTCGGTGAGGTCATTTCCTTTGTTAATATACTGGAGGCTAGTGAGAAAGTAGTCAAGCAGCTGGTGGCTCATGTGATTGTCATCTCTCGCGAGAATTTCTACCTCTTCGAACTTAACTGGCTGGTCATGTCTCGTACAGAAAGCCACTACTTCAGAGTTGCGTCACTTCTCCACACTGCTGCCACGTGCTCGGCCATTCGCGTCCAGGGCAGTTTTCTTATTTATCTGACGTAAATGCTTCCCCCGCAACTGCACCGGATCCGATAAAGGGCTCCTGATGTTTCTCGCCATGGTAACGGGGCTTTTTGTCTCATTACCGGACGCCTAAGCACAGCCTCCGGTCTGTGTGCGATTCCAACTCAAAATGATGCGAGACGGTGGCTGACGGCTTCCGAGGCGTTCTTGACGTACGGAAGTTCACGCCAAAATTTGGGATCAGGGCGATTTATGCATGCGTGTTGGATAGGGATGTTATGATTATTCCGCAATTTCGATTACCGATAATGGCACTGGAAATAATTTTCACCCGCGTGCTCCTTGCGTAGCCAATTACCCTGTAGTGGTAGCCCTTTGGATTTGGATTGCACCTATTGCGCATAACCCACTCAATCCATTCTCGATGCAGGACCTACGATGCTTGGTCAAAAATAGCTTCGAAGGCAGTAGAGTTTGCCGGGCGGTGTTGTGCCTACTCAATATAAGCTCACTTTGAAGAATTTCGCGGTGGTGTTGGTGCAACTGGTGTTAGTAGTATTGGTAGTCTTTCACTTTTAATTGTAATCAGGATCAGCACCGTAAGTGGTAGCTAGGAGCACCCTTTTGTTTTCATTGAATCAATATCTCCAGTAAAGCGGTCCTTTCGAAGTGAAATTACCCGAAACAATGTGAGGAAAAAGACCTGTCGCATGTACTTCCCCTGACGCGTATTTGGTACTCAGATAAACCCGACTACCTTTGATTCCACTGATCAGCAACTTGCTGTCTACAGGCCCGTCAGGACTTAGCATGTCTAATATAATGACAAAATGACTGTATTCATTTTTAAATGAACTAAACGATTTTTAGCAAAAACTCTTCCAAGTCACCGTATCCAAGGTACAACTAGCAAAATATGTCGATGACAATGAGCGTGTGAATGTTGTGATGACAAGTTCAATCTTAGCTGCTGTATATAAGTCTCAGTACACGACGGAAACCATGCCAGGGGATGATCTAGATTACCGTTGATAAGCCAAAACTCGCGAGCGATATGACAGAGGAGGCGGGGGAACATCGCCAACAATTGGGATATTAAAGTGCCTGATCCTTCCAAAAAGGTTATCCTACTGTGACAGGGGGCAAGGTACACCGGTAACAGTTAAGGGCATGCGTGGATACGTTTTGAAATAAAAACACATTTTTAGTAAAGCAGGAGCATATAAAAGCACACGAGGCCTGTAAATAGTTTGATAATGTGAAACCGACATAGACAAGGGAGACCGGAATGGCCATTTCTGGCTTATTAGCCATCATCAGCCAGTCATACCCAATCCCAAGTGTGGAACACCTGGGATTTGAACCCGCGACCTTTGGTATTTGAATCGAACGCTCAACCATTGAGACACGGACTCGTTGCTTTGTTGGTTGCGATCGGGAATATGATGATAGTGTGTGGCTCACCGATCTGCTTAAGGAACATTTATGTTCCGTTGAGCCCTGGAACTCATATATATATATATATATATATATATATATATATATATATATATGATTGGTCAGCAGGCTTTATGTCATTTTCTTCAGTGGTTATGGCGATAATTTTTTACTTCACTTTTTAGCCCCCAATAAACAACGTAAACGTTAAACTCCTGCGTACAAGCAAGCATGTTTGCCCTCCCGAGGCCCCACCAAAGCGTCAGTTTGACCTCATCGTCGTCTGGAAATCCGCTGTCTACAACTTCGAGGACAGGGAGCGTATCCGCCAGTACTACCACGACCTCGACCATCACACGAACCTCAAGATTGGCATGGTCTTCTCTCTCGGCCTGCCGCGTCCCAGCGGTGGTGCCCTCCTGCACATGAACGGTTTCGACATTCTTCTCCCCGAGCGTGCGGGCCAGGCGCTAGAAACCTGGAATGGTCGGGCTAATGAGGTACTGGAACGTCTGGCCGCCGAGTCCGATCGCTACGGCGACATCATCCTGGGCGACTACTTGGACACCTACCTGAACCTGAGTCTCAAAATGAGTACCATGTTCCGGTGGGCGAGCAGCTTCTGTCGACATCAGACGCTCTCCTTCCTTTTCATCGACGATGACTACCTCTTCTACCCTCAGCGTGTTGAGGCGTACCTGCGGTCAGTTGATCCCGACAGACTGCCCAGTTTGTACAGTGGCCAGGTACTGCGCAACTACCGCGTCATTCGACCGCATGTGGACCCCCGACTGAACAAGTATGCCACCAGTGAGGACGACGTGCCCTGGCTAGTGTATCCGCCCTATCTGGCAGGTCAGCACTTCTTCATCGGTCCGCAGGTCCTCTCGGATTTGGTGGTGGCTATGGCCTACACGCGCTACCATTCCCTTGATGACACATTCCTGGCCTTCAGCCTTGCTAAACTGCCCTACCGGATAGAGGCGATGCCGGCCCTGCTGGTTCGACCACATGACTCCTCCGCCTGGCTTTACTGGCTATCTGTGAAGCTGGAAGCCTTCTTCAAGTCAGTGGAGGCCATCTTCCTGACACATCCCGAGCCCATGTTCCTCTTCGACGCCTACACTCTCTGACGCACTCCTCTTCCTCCTCCTCCTTCGCCTCCTCCCGTCTTCTTCTTCTTCTTCTTCTTCTTCTTCTTCTTCTTCTTCTTCTTCTTCTTCTGGGAAAGTAAACACCCCAACAGTACTTATGCCCCCTACCTACAAAGTCAATTTATTTCTGCTTGTGCAGTGTTTTATTTTTGCCATATTTTATCCTTGTGTTTTTTATTATTATTTTTTTACACATGCGCATTATAAGGTCTCTTTGTTATATCAGTACGGTGCGTGGAAGAGTTATATATATATATATATATATATATATATATATATTGGCGTCGTCTCTAGTGGGACCTTTGATGGCCGTCACGTAACATCCGAACCGATCTTTTCATTGTAGAGCACGCACCTCTTAGGTAACCAGGAGGCCCGTTGCTTGGTGTATTCTGGTGCGTGACTGGATAAGTTGGCATGTGAACAATGGCCCTTTTACTCATTGAACGTTAAGCATTGAGCCGTAGGTCTGCTTTCCTGTCGGTTGTGATAAGCTACATTCAATATCGTACAATGGGCGTTCGTAGATCAGGTTACTTGACATATAGAGTCCTGGCAATTGATAGATCATCGGATCCGCAGATTAATACTGAAGCAAAGAAGGGAGACAGGAATAACCATTTCTGGCTTATAAGCCATCATCAACCAGCCATACCAACCTCCGGTGGTGCCCCACTCGAGGCTCGAACCGGTAACCGAGTAATTAAAAGTCAAAGGCTCTAACCATTGGGCCAAGGGCTCGTTGTCTTGCTGGTTTAGATGGAAAATATTGATATTGGCGGATCGAAGTCTCACCAATCGCTAACGGAACTCACTACGTGCCGTTCTGTCTTGAGGCCCACTCTCGACCCCCACCACCAGTCGCTAGGAGAGTGACAATCCACCACTATTAATATTCCCGATCGAAACCGACAAGACAAGCAGTCTATGGCTCAATGGTTAGAACGTTGAACTTCGAATCACCAGGTCGTGGGTTCGACTCACGGGTAGGGCACCACATGGGGCTGGGTATGGCTGACTGATGACGCTTAATAAGCAAGAAAATGTCATTCGAATCTCCATTGTCTTGGTTGTTAATGCTATCTGGCCTATAATGCACTAGAGGCTGAGCGGCTGCTGGAGGGTGAGCTCCAGGACAGAACGGTACGAGTGATTCCCGTTAGCGATCGATGAGGCGTCCACCCACCTATGATTCAGATTTGGAAACTGATGTCAGTCAAAGTCACTCGTGCTGTCATCCATTTGAAGTACAAAGGCAAGAGTAAATATGGTGATTGGCAGTTAGGTAAGATGGGTTTATCTAGTTTTCTAAATACGCTTCTGTGAAAGTGACACCGTAAAAATAACAGCATATCGCTCACACCGCTACTCCGTGCAAAATTTCCTTCCTGGGACAGACTTCCCAAGACTCGGTTTACGTATCTTCTACCTCGTATTAGCCCACCCGTTTGCAAACCTAATCAAGCTTGCTACGAATTTGTTCCAGTGCTTCTCCTTCATCGACAGTATTTTGTTAAAGTAATCCGTCCCTGCCCGCTTTTCAACCGCGCAAAAAACGCGCCAGTCACCCGGCTTCATCATCTGACCTCTGACGGACATTGTCTCATCGACTGATCACCCGCATTCTAATTGTCAACCTCGTGGCCATGCGGGTCAGCGCTGGTTGTGTGCCTGCCAAGCGCACTTAAATTATGCACATGTTTGTTCGGTCACACGAGCAGCCATTACATCAGCACACGCTAGCAAACATCGTATTTTGGAGAGCGTACACCGCACCGTACGGCGCGTTGCCCGCGAAGATTTAGGCCTTCACACCGCATCAGCTACCGCGCGAAATCTCATTACAAGTTGGCTGACATGCAGGAATAGTCCACTTGTGGTGCATGAGTTAGGAACGAGAGTGAGCGAGGCCTGCACTGATGCGAGAGATATTTTCATGGTATCACCAGTCTGATGTGTACTGGAACTTATCACGACCCTACTAGAAATCGTGGTTTCTATTAACGGAAGTTCTGCAACGTTTTTGATTGGGAAAGAGTACTTAAGGGCGGTTGCATGATTTTTTATCACGCAACACAATCTCATGATATTTGGAATACGCCCGGAGGATGGCCTTTGGATGGACGTCTTTCTACCACCCAAAAATATAACACTCGGTAAAAACAAAAACTGAAGTAGTATGTAATTTCCAATTGATTTTGGATGTCCTTACAAATTAAAAGATATTTTACAGCTAATATGCTTTTGACTATTCTTTCTTATATTCATTTAATGACCAACCACGTCTTCTTCCATTTTTACACTAGACAAGAGTATCTTTTGGTTTTTTAAACTTTTCGAATTATGAGATGTTTAAGACCGCCCCATGTCCATTTATATCGCATCGTATCCGTTCGTTTAACAATGCTTCACATGAAGTAAACAATATATAGTACAAATATAGTGCAAAATTTTGTGGACACGATATGACATGTTCTCAATGTCATAGAGGAATCTATGTTAGTCCTGTTCACTGAAACCCCTCAACACTAATTCAACGGAATTAAATAGTAGTTAAAAACCTAGTATTAAAAATCCAAAAATATATATAAACCTAAATATACACGTGCATACACACTATCAGCCAGATAGACCGTCGTAGTTCGAAGAAGTCCAAAACATGGTGGGGCAGGGACGGTGGTTTGCGCGTGGATAGTAGACTGAGCTGCAGCTATCGAACACTCCTCCTCCCCCACCTGACCCGGTGTCATGACAGAGCCAAGAAGACCGGAGGCGGAAGAGGGCGCAGGTGGCAAGCCAGGCCGGAGATGCCCCTGAGTGTGCCAACACCTGACTCGTATCCCATAGAGTGGGAGTGCCATAAAGGCCACAAAAAGAGGGAGCAATTACAGCCTGACTCTCAGTACATCAGCCAGCCAAACCACAAAAACACATGGGGTGGACAACGAAACCAGATAGCCCAGAAATTAGAGGAAATGCATGCTCCAGATAATAAAGCCCCCGTGGAGACAGGATGACGTCAACTGCGAAATGCCATCCAGTCCACCGCCCTCTAAGTCCTCGGATGCACATGCCGTCAACACCAGGACTTGTTTGACGACAATGACGCCGACATCAGCAACTTACGCGCGGAGAAGAATCGACTACATAAAACCTACATGAACATTCGGACTGACGCCACCAAAGCAGCCTTCTTCAGATGCCGGCGCCTTGTACATCAACGGCTGCAGGAGATGCAGGACGCCTGGATGGTCCACAAGGCTGAGAAAATCCAGGGGTATGCGGACCGCAATGAAATAAAAAACTTCTTAAAAGCTATAACGACCACCCACGGCTCCTGCATCAAGGGGAAAACACCGCTGTTCAGGTCTGACGGCGCAAAAATTCCGACAGAGAAATCTTAAATTCTGAAGCGCTGGGCCGAACACATCAGAAGTGTCCTCAATTGCTCATAAGCCATCTACGATTCTGCCATTGACCGGCTCTCTCAAGTTGACACGAACAATGACCTGGATCTGCCGCCTTCCCTAACAGAAACCTTCTGGGCCGTGCAACAGATTTCCAACCGGAAAGCACCGGGATCCGATGCATTGTCACCGGAAGTCTACAAGCACGACGGGACCCGGCTGATGGTGAAACTCACAACACTCTTCCAGGAGATGAAGTGCCAAGGACAAGTTCCTGAGGGTTTCAAAGACGCGACCATCGTCCATCTCTAAAAGCGGAAGGGGAACCGGCAACTCTGGGATAATCACAGAGGCATCTCGTTGCTCAACATCGCCGGGAAAATCTTCGCCCGTATCCTTCTCAATCGTCTTAACGGTCATCTAGAGCAGGGCCTGCTCCCGATAAGCCAATGTGGTTTCCGCCGACACCGTGGAACAACCGACATGATTTTCGCCGCCCGCTAGCCACAAGAGAAGTGTTAGGAGATGCGAGCTCACTTGTACACTACCTTCGTTGATCTGACGAAAGCCTTAAACACGGTGAATCGCGATGGACTGTGGAAAGTCATGCAGCAATTCCGCGTTCCTTCGCGGTTCACGCACATGGTGCATCAGCTCCATGGCGGGATGACGGTGAGCGTCACTGACAACGGGACGGTATCCGAAGCATTCGCAGTGACCAAAGGAGTGAAGCAGGGCTGCGTACTGGCCCCCACCCTCTTCAGTCTCATGTTCTCTGCTATGCTGATGGACACCTACCATGATGAGCAGCCTGGGATACGCATCGGCTTCAGAATTGACGGGCACCTTCTCAACAGTCGGCGTATGCAGGCTCCAATGCGCATGTCTATGACTGCAGTCCATGACTTGCTCTTCGCGGACGACTGCGCCCTTAATACCGTGACGGATGATGAAATGCGAAGGAGCATGGACTTTTTCGCCGCCGGCTGCGCCAATTTTGGATTAACAATCAGTACAGCCAAAACGGTTGTCATGCACCAGCCACCATCCAGCGCGGAATACAATGCTCCTCGAATCAATGTCAACGGTGCTCAACTCAAAAACGTGGAAACCTTCGCTTATCTAGGAAGCACGATGTCGTGCAACACGAGAATCGATGACGAGGTTGCCCAACGGATCTCCAAAGCTAGTCAGGCCTACGGCCGGCTGCAGGCCTCCGTTTGGAATCGCCACGGTATTCACCTGAACACAAATCGTAAGATGTACAAGGCCGTCGTCTTGTCGACACTCCTTTACGGAGCGGAGACCTGGACCGTCTACTCGAACCAAGCCAGGAAGCTGAATCACTTTCATCTCAGCTGCCTCCGCAGAATACTGAAGCTGAGATGACAAGACAGGATCCCGGAAACGGAAGTCCTGGAGTGGACCTGAATCCTCAGCATCCACGCCATGCTGAGGCAAGTGCAACTGCGATGGAGCGGCCAGCTGGTAAGAATTGCAGACGTGCGACTATCAAACGACTTTTCTACGGAGATGTTGCTACCGGTGCTAGCCGACAGGGAGGTCAAAAACGACGGTACAAGGACACTTTGAAGAAATCGCTGAAGCAACTGCAAATCAACTCGGCGACCTGGGAGGAGCTCGCCCAGGATAGACCGGCATGGAGAAGAGCAGTGAAGACTGGTTCAGCAATCTATGAGGCCAACCGGATCGCCGCCGCCAAGGCCAAAAGTGCGGCACGAAAGTCACCAGCGCCCCGGACCAACACCGCCAATGCGGTTATTTGGTTGCTGAATCAAAACAGTGAGCAGGCAAATTTAATAAAAGAGTATTTAACTTACATGGTGGCCTCTTACCTTGGGGCCTTCGTCGGGGTTTGCAGTCGGAGCCTCATCAGGGAGATGATGAGGCGGTGATCTGTCCAACCATCGGCATCGCGGATCGCCTTGGTTACCAGCAGTTCCTTTCGCAGTCACCTCCCGAAGAGAACATAGTCCAAAAGCTGCCAGCGCCACGACCGAGGGAGCATCTACGTGGCCTTCTCCCGCGTCGGAAGACGGAAGAAGGTGTTGGTCAGCAGGAGACGGTGTTCCGCACAGGTTTGCAGAGGAAGGAGGCCGTTATCGTTACAGCTGCTGGGACCTTGGGCACCTAGCACTCCCTGCAAGGCAGCGTGGTCCGTCCCGACGCGAGCATTGAAGTCACCAAGGACAATTAACTTGTTCGCGTTCAGCACAGTCGCCAGCAAGGCGTGCAGGTCCTCGTAGAATTTGTCCTTCGCCGCATCAGAGCTCGTCATTGGGGGAGCGTAGGCGCTGATAATGGTGGCGAACTGGTCTCCCCGAAGAGGCAGTCGGAGGCTCATCAGGCGATCATTGATACCCTGCGGCAGACAGGGCAGGCATCCCACGATGTCGTTCCGGGTGCAAAGACGACACCAGCGTCGCTCTGTCTTTGGCTGGCTGCTCCAGGAAAAGGTATTGCTGGCACCCACCTCATCCAGCTGACCCCGCTCAGAGAATCGGGTCTCGCTGAGAGCAGCAATGTCCACCTTGTAGCGCGCCAGTTCCCGAGCGACTAGCGCCGTCCTTCGTTCCGGCCGGTTGCTCCTAGGATTGTCTAAAAGGGAACGAACATTCCAGGCTGCTTATGTGAGTGGACTCACCCAAGCAGCCTGGATAGTATGGCGAGGGGGATGGGGACGGGGGGTATTGTTGGTTGTTTGAGTTTTACGACCGCGTATTTTGCGATCTGCGAGCAGCGGCCGACTGCAGAAGACGTGATAACCAGAATTTGTTTAGGGCAAATTTTCTAGCCCCTTCATCCACGAGGAGGCAAGCAGTGCTGTCCCTAAATAGGGCTGCTTAGTCACCCAGACGGCTGCCGAACTCCAATATGTGTCACGGTTTGTTTTAGTGGGAGAACGACCCGAGTTAGCCTGGGCCGCCTACGGGGTTGCTTTCGCCCCACCGTAGGACTTTTTGAGAGGGGGGAGGTGGGAAGTTCGGGAGTCCGACATACAGGGTGTGGAGGCACACACAACACCGGAGACCCTCACCTGGTTTAGCCCGCCGGTCGTGACGGTTGCCCGGGGTGTGGCCGCTGGGAAAACCCAACTTCGAGGAGCCACAGGTGAGAGTTGGGAACCGGTTAGAGGCGGCCACAGGAGCATTCACCACCTGTACAGAGACTAATGGAGCGACCAAATGCTATCTGTGTGGTGCTACCCTAACTAGTACCCCTACACCCCCACTCACACACAACACACACACTTCTCATGTAAAAATCATGCTGTTCAATTCAGCAGTTCCAGACCGTTAGTCGGAACATGATATTTCAGAAAACGCACGTCGCATATATGCAGCCACCAGGTAAGTTGTATACTATTTATCGAATGTGCCTACTCACCACATCCATTTGAGCAACGAACTGGCTCATCTGTTAGCCAACCTTCCAGTCGCTGACGAGAATGCCCCCTTGAAAAGTCAATGGTGTCGACTGACAGACAATTTCCATTTATGTCCTAGGCTGCGCAAGTCATCAGCACCAGGACTGGTTCTATAACAACGACGCAGCCATCAGCAATCTGATCGCTAGGAAGAACTGACTGCAAAGAACCTACGTGGATCGCCCTACCGACACTAACAAGGCAGCCATCTACTGAGGTCGCCGCCTTATGCAGCAGAGGCTGGATGGTTCGCAATGCCGAGGAGATCCAAGGATACGCGGACCGCAACGAATTGAAGAACTTATTTGCTGTGATCAACACTGTCTACGGTCCCACAGCCAAAAGAACTGCTGCTCTTCTCAGCGCTGACGGAACTACTCTACTTACTGAAAGGAAGCCAATTCTGAATCGTTTAGCTAAGCACTTCAGACGTTTCCTCAACCGCCATTCCACCATCTCCGATGCCGCCATCAACCGACTGCCTCAAGTGGATACCAACGCCAACCTCGATTTCTCGCCCTCTCTCCAAGAAACCTGCAGGACCGTGCATAAACTCTCCAACGGGCAGGCACCCGAATCAAACGCAAAATCTGAGATTTACAAGCACGGTGGCCCCCAACGTATAAATCACCTCACAGTGCTCCTCCAGGAGATGTAGCACCAAGGACAGGTCTCTCAGGATTTCAATGACGCCACAATTGTCCATTTCTACAAGAACAAGGGGAAACGCCAACTCTGTGACTACCACAAAGGAATCTCCCTGCTCACCGTCGTCGGGAAAATATTCACCTACGTTCTCCTTAATCGCCTCAACAGCCATCTGGAACAAGGACTCCTTCCTATTAGCCAGTGCGGTTTCCACCGTCATCATGGCACCACCGACACGATCTTCGCCACGCATCAGCTGCAGGAGGTATCAGGAGGTGCGCATCCACATCTACTCAACCTTCGTCTATCTTAAGAAAGCCTTTGACACGGTGAATCGCGAAGGTCTGTGGAAAATCATGCAGAATTTCGGCTATCCCGAGCGATTTACCCACATGTTGCGTCAGCTCCATGATGGCATGATGGCGCGCGTCACGGACAACGGAGCCATCTCAGAGGCCTTCGTTGTGACTAACAGAGTGAAGCAGTGAAGAAATAGAAGGTTGTTCGTTCACCGGAATCATGGCTTTATTCGTCTGAGCTTTTGTACTCTTACTGGGGTCCATCGTCAGAGATAAAACAGCAACATAAACAAGTAACATTTATTGGGGGACAGGGGCCAGCATACAGGGCCCTGCGTAGTCACCTCCGGACTGGCGCTACTGCTGTCTGATTGGCCCCTGCCCCCTATAAATGTTACTTGTTTATGCTGCGGTTTTATCTCTGACGATGGACTCCAGTAAGATTTCGAAAGCTCAGACGAATAAAGCCATGATTCCGGTGAACGAACAACCTTCTTCTTTTTTACTTATACACACACACCTGGAATGCGGATTTTCACCTCCATTCGCGAGTGAAGCGGGGCTCTGTCCTTGCGCCTACCCTCTTCACTTCCATTTTCTCTGTTATGTTACGGGACGCTTACCGCGACGAACGCCCGGGAATCCGCATCACCTACAGGATGGATGGTCAACTCCTTAATCGTCGGTAGATGCATTGCCAGTCGCATGTATCCAAAAATACCTCTCCACGAACAGCTCTTAGTCGAAGATTGCGCTCTAATCGCAATGACATAAAGAGCATGGACCTCTTCGTCACCACCTTCGGCTTAACACGGAGAAAATGATGGTCATGCGCAATCCGCCGGCCAGCACTGCCTACTCTGCACCTTGCATTGTCTCGGGTCGTCTTGTTTCTGGTGTGGGCGATTATCATGACAGCTGCAAAGCTGAGTTCATGGACCGTTTCGTAGGTGTGGGCAACAACTTGTGATAATTCTTCGCCCCATCGCACGCCAATGTATGTTCACGTATGCGCGATCCCAGCATGCGTTCAGTCTGGCCTGGGTAATTACAAGGACAGTTTGGGCATGGGATGCGAGTTCAGTTCAGTCCATGCCTATCTCCCTGATGGAAGGAATGTGTGCGCCGATAGGCCGGAGAAGTTCGACATAACTACTATTTATGAAACAGTCTGCGCGGAGCCCTCTTTTACGGTCAATCATTTGCATCCTGAATTTGAATTTCGGTTGAACAGTATTGGTCGTATTTTCGCTATTTAGCCCAATTCACTTCAAGGCCTTTTCCATTCTGTGGTTTATTTACTAGGGTATTTTCTGTTTTCTCGAAGTGGTTTTAACTTCTCTATGCATGGCTTTGTGAGCAGTCCCCGAAACCTTTAGATCTCTTGTTCAAGTACTGATAACTTTCAGTAATCGGTATTGATTTACCGTTTTGGATACTGCTTTGGATAGTGCGTTTGGTTCCGGAGATTAATTCATTTGATTCGATTGTGAAAAACGTGGTAGCCTCGTTAGAATTCAAAACCAGGAAAGTGAGGCTAAGGTATAAGTACATCCAACGCTCTAGTCAGCTTAGCTACGAGGCCGTGAGTTTAATCACATGTGGGTCAAGTTAGGCGCCCAGCCTACTGCAACGTATGGAATCCACCAATTCTGATAAAGTAAGCTTGCTGCCCAAGCAGGATTTCCAGCTGGCATCAGAGTCATTCAATTAATCGACTTTTGAGAGTTTGCAATAATTATGTTGCTCCAGTTGTGGAAAATTCGACGAGCTTATTGAGATTCGAACGCTCTACTGCAAGAATAAGGCTTGAGTACAGCCAACGTTCCAACCACCAGAGCTAGGAGGCTTCACCAGGAGCCCTGAGTTCCAGAGATTACAATCTTGTTTTTATTTCTATTTAATTAAGTTTTTATTTGGGATACGAAGCCATGGACAATGAGTTGAGCTTTTAAGCTTGTAGAGGAATGATTGTGCACGTACCGACCTGTATTTTCGGGAGCCATAGATTTTTTCATTTATCCACCGCTTTTTCTCATCACTAACTGAGTACAACCGTCCCATTATTGTATCGTCCCCTGTCAAGACATGGGGAGGCTTACCACAGCCCCAAATAAAAAAAACCTTGAAATCAATTCGTGATATTGTGCAGTAGATAGAACTCCTCTGTGGCCTCTATGGAATTCACACTCAGATACTATCCAATTCGCCTAATAGCTTCTATGAAAACCTGGTCCATTGTATAAAGAGCAGACAGTGTGTGGCGCGCGTAGAGGGTCTGTTTAACTTTCTCGACCACTGCGTCCACCCCACCTCCGGTATTCTGTGATCTGCCCCAAGTTTTAGCACGATGACCAAAGACAAGGCTTTTGGATTATTTATTCAGTATACTGATACTGATAATAATAATAATAATAATAATAATAATAATAATAATAATAATAATAATAATAGAGAGAGAGTACAGTGATGGCGCAAAGTATACTTATCTGGTTCATTAGCCGTCATCAGCCAGTCACAAACAACCCCAGGTGGTGCACAACCCGAGGCTCGAACCCGTAACCTGTTGAATAGAAGTCCAACGCTCTAATTATTGAACCACGGGCCCGTTGTCTTGCCGGATTAGATCGGAATATTAACGAATGTATAATTAGCTCAAGTTTTGCTCCAAAAGTGTATCGCCAGACCACTCTAAATCCCATCCTTTTGTTGTAACCCGCCAAAAATATCACCTCATATTTGTCTTTACTCCAAATTTTACACCAAATCCTGCCACCAATTACCTGGTTACCACAGTGCGCATGTACCGGGTGCTCTGAACCCAGCCGCGCTACTGAGGAGCGACGCACTGTCCGGTAATGTGACGGCCATTAGCACTTCGCGTGTTTGTTTGTAGCTTTCCAGTGTTGGTAGCAGTCCCTTTTAAGTGGGGAAAACCTAAGTGTAGCCTTGTGTTAGACCTCCTTTCTTCTTAGACCCGCATGCACGTCCCCCAACAACTGAGCTTGATATGATGAGATGAAATGCGAAGTTAGTTTCGACTGGGTTGCTACCGCCATCATCAGACAGTCTCTGTTATAGAATGGGTGAAACGCACCCGGATGCCGCTATCAATTACATACCCCTTTTATGACGCTGTCCAGCGAAAGCATATGTTTGTTTTGCATGCTAAGAGCATCTAGGCTGTTTATGGGATTGCGTCACTTGCTGTAAATGTAGCAAGTTTCGGATAAATTGGGTTGCATTTTTTGGCTGACCATGATGTTGGTGGGAATTTGCTGCTGAAAATCTGTACCTTGTCTTCTGAGGTGCCTCTTTATCCTGATAGCTGTTGACCCAAGTGTTTGTAATACCTTTCAGTCTCAGTGTTCAGAATCGGTGATAAACGGCATATATACTCTGAACGACCTACGGTGTGGGTTGCTATACCATTATCTGGGCACCTGACGAAGCAGATGGGATCAGAATCTCAGGCAAGAAAAATATTCTACGTAAAACACTAGTAATACACACCTGAATGAAGCCAACACAGCAAAGGAGGCGAACAGTTTGGAAAAAATGTATATTTGGCAAGCTGATAATCCTGCAGGAAAGTAAACGAACAGATGAAGTAACGTAAACTCTCTCAGATTCCACTGTTCCACCTATGCCCTGACCACACAACCCATAGAAAATGCATGGGACGCATTTTTCCAAGGACGATCTCCCCCAGCAGTCAATAGTTGGTCAAATCAACAAAATTTCTAGTAATATTTCTGTCTGTGCTGTGGAAGATACTCAGGCTTTCGTAGACAGCCTACGGGACCCTAAGAGACATGCAGCTGGACTCAATTTAGTGAGCCTATCCCTTTACTTTGTAGCTAAATGAAATCTTCGGCTGGATGTTTGACTATGCATTTGATGACCGCACTATTTTTTTCAGCTACCACATTTAGGCACGAAACATCCAACTCCTTTTCAACGGCCGAGGCATGTTTTTTTGCGCATACTCATGTGGGGTATCGGGAAATAACTGTTGAACGTACTGAAGCAATCGGTGGGGAATACTTACATCCCACTGGAAGACACGGGGACAGGAACTGCCCGTAATTCCAATGGTTTTGCGCATAATTACAGAGAAATTAGGCCTAGCGTACAGTTGAGGTTAGGGTTTGGGATAGAGTTAAAGTCAGGTTAGTGGTAAGTCAAGGGTTTTTGGTAGAGCTATGGTACAGTAATCTTCACACTCCCTGGAATTCAGCGTAGGGCATGCCTATTACCGTTTTCTATCGAGGGGGGGAGGTAAGTTTGACGAAGCCAACCGTAGTTTAGGGAAGATGTTGGACGACATTTTTTCCACAAGAGGATGGCCAGAATTATGGGAAACAGTAGGTACTAACTGTCAGTCAGAATTCGCGGTTAAAAAGGAAGAAACCAACTTTCATGGGTATTCTCTTGCACGCGAAGCAGGGTGGCTGCATTTAGGGTTCCATTTATCGGAAGGTAAGTTGGAAGCTGCAGAATATCCGCTTCGCGTCAGGATCCCTTACTTCTGCAATCAACATATGGTCAACTGAAGCGTTGGAGGACGATACCAGTGTGTCGCAGGGGCTGTGGTTACCTTGAGAAATGTATCCGAAAGTTGGGACACCTCTTGGCTGCGAAATTCCCGCAGGTATTTGTTTTCCCTTTGGAGGTGATACTGTTTACGACGTCATACAGTTCAAAATTCATGCCACGACTTGATGAATGTATTTTGCGGCTAGATATCCATTATATCCAGACTAACTTATGAGACTTTGGCTATGCAAGCGGCTTATAACTGTGTTTGTGAGTTTGCATGTGGTGGGCAAATCGGGCAGAACCTTCGTACGC